>LOJH01014659.1:6844-23970 GCA_001685095.1 Ellobius talpinus
TCTCTACTTGATGTGGAATTCCCCTCTGTATGCTGCAAATGTTTTATTACCATTGGTTAAAAACGAAGCTGCTTGGCCTATGGCAGGGCAGGAAACCTAAACTGAATGCAGGGAGAGAGAAGGCAGAGTCAAGCAGATACCATGTAGCTGCCAAAGGAGAAAGATGCCAGAATATTACTGGCAAGTCACAACCTTGTGGAGATACATAGATTAATAGAAAGGGGTTAATTTAAGATGTAAGAGCTAGCTAGGAATATGCCTGAACCATTGGCCAAACAGTGTTGTAATTAATATAGTTTGGGTCTGGGAGGTTAGGAAACAAAAGCAGTCTCTGCTTACATCTACTATAGAGAGGGGGCTATACTTCCAAGTGTCCAGGATACTGAAATGTTCTTTGACTCCTTGATAACCTCTGACTGACCAATAGTTGTAGGAAGGACGATGGGGGTGAGCTTCAAGGAATGGGCGGGACCTACAGGATCCAGGATCTGATTGGACAGGGAGATGAGAGCGTGCCGGTTAACTATGACTTGCTTCCAACGTGCAAGGCAAGGCTGGCGGAACAGAGCTGTGCAGGAAGTATGGATTGTACAACGGGCTAAAACATCTACCTAGTGTGACTAATGCCTCCCCAAGCAAACAATAGCAATACTATGTATGGATAAATTGCTTGAAGCCCAACATTTCATTGTCAAACTACCCAATGAAGGCTGGGGTAAATCTCAGTAGGAGACCACATGCCTCATGTGTGCAAGGCCCTGGGATTCATCCTCAGTGCTTACATCTTTTTCTTTTAATTCACTTACCTAGAAAGAAGCAAAGAGGCCATATTGACTTCAGCGTCACTGCAAGGACTGCATCACCTCACAAGACTTCCGCTTTCATGTGTGGAAGAACACGTGTGATGCTTGCAGCTTTCCAACGGCTATTAGATGATAGAGCTAGTTTTAGATGAAAGGCAGGTGAGAGGACAGGTTACCCGGGTGGGGCCTGGGGTGGAATTGCACAGGACACAGCAGTCTGTGGAGAGCTGCAGGTCCCCTTGATAGGCAGTTGTCTCCTCAGGCTCTAAGAGAAGAGATTCTCAAGAGAAAGGATTTGAGGAGACATCCAAGCTAAGGCTTTCCTTTTCCTGTACCAATGGCCTTGCCACATCCTTTTCAGACACATTGCTGGCTACATAGTGCCCACTATATAGACCAAGTGCCCTCTATATAGTGCACACTATGTAGACCAAGCTGGCCTCGAATGCCACCTGGCTCTGCCTCCTGAGTGCTGGGAGTGATGGCCCGTGACTTTGATCTGAGAACTCTGGAAACAGAGGCAGGCAACACCTGACTTGGGGAGAACCTTGGGAAGAGCATGACTTTCCAGCATTGACTAAGTAGGCATTGCTGAATAAGATGGTCAGGGAGAATCATGGACTGGTCGACTCCCCTCTCTCACAGAATGTGCACAGGGTTTATGACATTTGCATAACAACATCTGCTGTCACTGGGTGCTGTCTGTGCAGGCTGCTCAAGGCTGAGGCCTGAGCTGCTAGCTCTCAGAAGAGCACTGTCTCTTCCACTCTCTCCTGTTTGGATCAGCATGGGATGAGGAGGTGGGTGTGGGGAGACATCCTTGCTCCCACTTCGCTGCCTCTCTTCCGTGGGGCTGCTTTTGTGTATAAAAATAAATAAATCTTAAAACTTTTTTACGTGTCATGGTTCTGGGGTGTCTTGATGCTGGCAGGGTCTGTAAACAAATCTCTACTGCATGTTACTTTGGCTGGGTCCTGGGTGGTCCTAGCTGGGATGCTGGGATCAGCTACCTTCTTTCTCCAGCAGAATAAGAGGTTTCTGACGTGGCAACCTGGAGCTTTTGAGAATGTTAAAGTGGAAGCTGCCAAGACTTCCAAGCGTATGCTAAAGTTGGCAGCACAGGCTCTCCTGCCTCATTCCCCTGGGTCTGCCCCCAGGGAAGGGGGGGGCCAGTCATCCAGAATGGCATGTTTTAGTTGGGCTATTATGAGTAGCACATTCCTAGCTGGGTCTAGGAGGAGGACCTGGCCGCCTTCCCTTTCCCCAGAGGCATTCTTTCATTCCCATGGGCCTTTAATTCCCTCTGTGCAACCCTTCTGTCACCTGTCATCATACTGCCTATCTTTGGGGCCTAGGATCTGAACCCCAAACAGGCAATGTTCAAGGTGAACCAGGTGGAATAGTTAATCCCAGGCAGACAGGACAGATGGCAGCTGTGGTGACAGCATTCACACCTAGGGGCCTGGAAGAGTGACAGCAATTGCTACCCCAGTCCCCTTGCCAAAAGGCCATATGTATGGGACCAAATATTGCCTATGAGGTGAGCAGCTGGCAGAGGGAGGAGGCGAAAGACTGGGCTTAGGAAGGGGCATGCTTCTGAAGTCACTGGCCCCTGGTCCCCTCCCTCCTTCCTCTGGATCAGCCCAAAACACATATCACAAGTAAGGTCACCAGACTAGTGAAGGCAGGCTTCCCCAGGTCACAGAGATGCCTTCCTCAAGGCCTCTAAGTGAGAGCCACCCCAGCTGGCACAGAGGGACATTGTCTTTCTGGCTCCAAAGGGAGAGGTCCCCAGGAGTTGCCTGCCACATCATCGCAGAGGGGCAGGAATTAGCTTCAGGAGACAAGAGTGACTGTGAAGACATGAGAAATGGCATTCTTTATTCATAAATAAAAACATAAAATTACCAGAAATAGTTTACAGGGCCAACAAAGAACTTCAAAAATAAAACAAAATGAAGCCATCAAGAGCAAAGCAAACCACAAACAAGGGAGAGAAAAATAACTATCTACATAGTCTTCAAAATGCCAGCCCCTCAGAAGCCAGCCTCCGCCAAGGGCTCCAGAGTGGTCAAAGGGGAAAGCAGGTGCCACCGAAGGGTGCTGTGGTCTGTTATGTGGCATCTGAGGAGGGCTCAGGTCCTAGGGAAATCTCTGGTCCAGCCTGGCTTCCCCTTGGACATCTCTCTCAACCAAGACACAGTCAGGCTGGAGCCAGGGACAAGAGGACTAGCAAGTGTCTCTCAGAGGAGAGATGCTAAGTCCTCCAAATGGTTGGTCCCCTGCTGAAGCTCAAGTGCACCTAGAGAGAACAGAACTGAGTGTGGAGGTACCCCATGGGAGTCTGGGATTGCAAGACATGAGGCAGGCCCTTTCTGCAAGGCCATGTTGGCTGGTAGTCTTCCTTCAGTGGGCAGCAGCATTCCCAGACCAGGCATCTCTGGGGAATGCATGGATCTGAGAGACAGCCCATAGCAGGCTGGTTGTCTGCCTGAATCCACACATCCCAGCCCTACTCAATGGCTGTTCAATCTGAGCCTTTCAACACGGGCATGGACCACAGATAGAATGCTTTAGGGCAGAGATGGAAAGAAAGGCCACAGGAAGGCAAGGCTACTGGGTTACAGGTATCTTGAGTTACCCTGGGATTGTGGGCTCCTAGTAGTCTTGAATGGGTATCTGCCACCTTGATTGTTGGGTAAGTCCCAGGCAAAGGTCTCAATGATGACTTGGAGCAGGGTCACTGGGCAGTGTCGTGGGAAGAACTCCCTGTGAGTAGAAGGCACCCAGCACAGATACAGAGTGCAAGGCCCAGGCATGGCACCCACTTCCTTTTGAACAAGAACTCTATGGAACAGCACTGGGCTTCTGGCTGTTCTTTCAGAGGGTGGAGTCCTACAGTCTAAGGAGAGGCAGCCAACCCCCACCTTGCTCGCCCTCTGCTGGACAGTTTCAATGTGAAGGACTCAAACAAGGCACAGACCGGTAGAGAGAGAAGGGTTGAGGGACAGGGACTTTTTTTTTTAACTGGGCTATGAACTGTGCCTAGTGAAGGGTATGACCCTGCAAGCAGGGGCTGTCATCTTTGTGCCTAGTGGAGGGTATGACCCTGCAAGCGGAGGCTGTCATCTTTGGCCTGTCAATTCCAGGTTTAAATTGAGCATGTGGCTATGGGCAATGGGAGACCAGAGGACAAGGTGGCACTGGAAGTCAGCTGAAGAGGCCAAGCCTAAACCTGGGATCAGACAGCAGAGCCATCTAGGGGAGGGGGGAGGCACCCAGCCTGCAGACACTAGGAAGGGCAGAAAGTCCATGGAAAGCCAAGGTCGGGGGGCTGGGGTCCACCAGGAACTCTAGCGGCCAGCATTAGGGAGGTAGAACATAGAACTAGAGTTGGTTCCTGGACTGCCAAGCACCCAGACCCTCCCTTCCATCGCCCATCCCCTGGGTCCCGCCCACCAGGCAGCACATGGCTGGGTGTCCTACCGACAACAGCTGTGGTAAGAACCAAAAATAGAATATGGAGCAGCCTGGCTGCCTGCTTAATCTGGCTTGCCTTGGAAAATACAGAATGGGAGGGGGAAGGGGAGAGATGACGATAATTTCTTGAACTAAGCAACTGTACTTCCCTCTGTCTCTAGCCCTGGCTATCTTCAGAAGACAAGTCCAGGCTCCCATGGGTTCACGTGCTGCTCTCCAGACTGAATCTTTATGGCATGGGGCTCCAGTGGAGGGAGACGTCTCTGTGTATGTTCCCTGTCCCCCCTCTGCCTGCCTGGACTGCAACCCAGTCGGCACGGGTGACCCCGCCCAATCTATACAGAGTTATAGCATAGTTCTGAAGATGCTGTAGGGAAGGAATGCTGCTGCCTCTCTCCCATGCACACTATCTAAGTGGATGAGCTATTCTGGACCCAAGCAAGAGCCTGGTGTTCGGGGGGAGGGGGATTCCATATTGGCGGCTGGCCAACTGAACCATTCAGGGAAGGCCCTGCCTTGGCCTTGGCTGGAGCACACAGGAGGCTCCCCTGGACTAAGAGTGAAGCTATGCTGTATGTCATTTCCAGGTACCACACCTGGGACCCCAATATCTATGGCTTTAAACGGAGTGACCACTGGGGGCGGAGGGGTTGTGCACCTCATTTAGACTCTGAATCCACTGTCTGCCATGGTTCTCTCCCCTCACCTCTGTCTCTGAGCTCTGTGAGACCCATGAAGATTCTGGAATGCAGGACTGTCCATCTACCCCTCCTCCCATGGCTTGCTGGCTAAACCATGTGGCAACCCAACTCCTCCACCTTCGCAGTCAGAGAAGAACAGGCTGTAGTGAGGAGCGTGTCCAAGGCTTCTGGTTACACATGGCTTCTATCTCAAGACATCCCAATATGCCTAGGGGATGACGGGGCTTGGGGTGACAGGGAAGAAGTTTCTGTCATTGGGTGACCACTTGGCCTGTGGCAGTTGTCCTCATCCGTGATGGAGTGAGTGCCTTTACCACTACTGTGAATGAGACCAAAGTTGAGGGAAACATCACCCAGCACAGGAAGCCCCTGAACACATGTCCACTAGACTTGGGGTTCAGAGATCAAGGTCCAATAAGCAGCAGGGGTAGTTAGATTGGAAAAGGCAAGAAGGGAGGAAAGCCTAAGTCCCCACCACTGGGGACTCCTGAGTCTGGGCCCCAGAGGTGACTTCTCTCAGAGGGCTCAAAATGCCTCTTTGAACAGGCTCAGACTTCCCTGCCTTCTGGGGTCCAGTCCCCAACACTCCATCCCCTGGGCAGCCCCTCAGATCTCAGTGGCTATGATGTCCTCGTAGGGGATGTCAGCTCCCTCCAGGTCAATTTCAAAGGGCTCCCCTGCCCCATCCCCACGGGCCAGCTGCTGCAGGGCCTTCTCTAGACGCTGGTTGCGCTGGTACATGGCCAGATAGCTCTGCTGCAGCTGCTTTTGGTACTGAATCACTTTCTCCTTCTCTTCCTTCCACACTAAGCGCTCATGCTGGAAGCCAGAGGACATCTGGTCATGGCCCTGCCTCTCCTCCTTCAGCTCAGCCCGCAGCCGCTCCAGCTCCAGCTGCAGAGCAGGGATGTCCTCTGAGAAAGTAGGCCCAACCCCCAGAGGCCCCAGGGAGGCAGGCTGGGCCCGCAACTCCAGCAGCTCCTGTTCCAAAATGTTCACCTTCTCTCGCAGCAGCTCCGCCTCATTCTTCTTGCGCTGCAGTTCATTCTCACAGACCTCCAGCTCCAACCCCTTGGTGCGCAGGGCACTCTCCAAGTCCTGTGTCTTCAGATCCATGCCCTCCAGCTTGCCCCGGGTGTCCTTCAGCTGTGCCTTCAGACTGAGGATCTCACTGGCCTTTGTGTTCACCTCCATCTGGGACTCTTTGAGCTGCTGCTTCAGAAGAGAGATCTCGCCTGACTTCTGGCACACCTGCCAAGGGTGAGGTGAGAATGGGTGAGACATGGCGCCAGAGGTGATTAGCATCCTAACCAAGATGACATTCTACCTCCTAAAGGGCTCAGGGTGTTCCTGACAGGGTGCCTTTAACACAGTTCTTCTGCATGTAGACAATCTACTTTTCTTGCCTGCATTTCCAAGCCTTCCTCACCTCCAGTTCAGGCTCCACATCCAAGTCTGTGCCCAAACCTAAGGATATATGCAACTCCATAATCAATTCCCTCCTCTGCCCACAACTCCAGGTGCAAATACCAAAACCTCACATCTGCATGTACCCACCCCTGCACTCACCTTTGGGGTGAGACCATTTCACTTTGCCCTGCTGCACCCCAAAGGCTAACCACGCAGTCTGGCTCACAGGCAGTGTCCAGAACACATCTGCCAAATGATGATCTGTGGTCTTCCTTTCTTCCTTGGCTTCTCCACCCAGTTCAACTGTCATTGGCCATCAAAGGTGGGCCAAGAACACAATGAAGTCAGATTATTGTGGCTCTGGGGTCTTGTCTCTTTGGGGATCATAAGCATTATTTAGGGTCAAGGTATGGTTTGAAGTGGTGGTACACACCAGCCTATACATATCAAGCCTGTCTCAGATACCCGCTCTCACCTCTAAGAAAGCATGAAAGAAAAGAAAAAGTAAAAAAAATAAAAGTGCATGACTCGTATGAATGAAGCTCCGGGTTTGATATCCACCACGCACCTGCCCCCAACCCAAAGAGGAAGCCTAGTGACCAAAGCCAGTTAGACTAGGAAAATGAAGGCCAGGGCTTGGCACTCCAGAATGAACTATTGGAACAAAACTGGAGACCATCATTCCTGTATTTCCCATTTTCCTCTCCCAGTAAAGCTCCCCCTTTGCTCCCAGTGAAACACTGACCAATGTAAAGGAGAGCCCTTAGCCTCGCCACCACACACAGCTAGAACCTGAATTTCTTGACAAGGTCGAGTCCAGACCCTGAATGTCTCTTAAAGACCACGTGTTAAAGCCTGATTTCCAGTGTGGTAACACTGCAGAGGTAGAAGAACCTCTTAGGAGTAAGGCACAGTGGAAGATGCTTAGGTCATTGACTCTTGAAGAGGACCATGGGATCCTGGTCCCTTCTTAGGACAGTCACATTGGAGCACGGGCTGTGAATCCCGGTTGGATCACGTATGCACCAGGTGAAGGTGGCACACATTAGCATGGAGGCAATAAGCAATGAAAGTGTGAACGCTAAGGTGAAATGGCTCCCAGGGTAAATGCATTTGTCTCCAACAAGCTGAGTTCTGTCCCTGGGACCCATATGGCGAAAAGAACCAACTTTGGAAAGCTGAACTCTGACCTCCACATTTGGACTGCAGCAGGCACATGCCCACTACCCAAATAAATAAATAATAAAAATGAGAACTTCCAGTCCACAGCTTTACAGGTAAATACTAGGATCGATCTTCCGTATGTAGAGGTTAGCCAAGTCACTTGGCCAGCTATTTGTTATCATAACTAATCTGTGTACCAGTTTTCTTAATTATAAACTGAAAAACTGTAACATACTTACTTTGTAATATGGTTATAAGAATTAGATAAAGGAACATGGCACTTCCTAAATGCCCTGTAAATCACATGGGTTTACAGCAATATTTCTGTCACTATTTATTACTTATTTTTTATTGATTTGCTAAGTTTCCTTACTAGCCAAGGTAGGAACAAGATCATTACAATATCCACCTTAGCTCCAGTCTCGGTCATCAGGATGGATGACAAAGGCCAACATTCACTACTTCTCTTTGAGATGCACAACAGGTCCCTTTCTTCACCCCTTTTGTGACTACTTATCATTTCACAGGGCGAGGACAGGAAGCTCCAGGCAGTCCGGGCTATGCTGCTGATGGTGGGTGACTCCACCCAGGCCTGATGCTAGTCCCTCCAAACAGAACACCTGCTGTCCTTCCTCACATAGAAACTTTGGGAGTGAGCAACAGCGCTGAAGTGCACACACCCTGCCTGCCTGCCTGGGCTGTGAGGGCTGCTTAGGGAGGAAAGCTACTTTCCGATGCACAGGATGCATGAAGGGACCCTGCTCTACAGCCAGGCCAGGCTCAAAGAACTCATTCCAAAAGGACTGAAGGGCTGAAGAAATAGACCAGTGATGGAGTGTTGTCCTAGCAAATGTGAGGTCCTAGGTTTAAGCTCCAGTACAGAAAAAGAAAAATAATAAATAAAAAAACTGTCCTTTTTCTTTTTCCCCTATATTTAAATCTCAGCTGATCAAGTAGAATCTGAACTTACACCTTCTCTAGGGTCCTCACATCCAGCAAAAACATGTGTGACTGTGCTTCCGTCTAGTCTCCCAGAAGTCAGGTCAGCCCTACGGCAGCCTGGCTAAGCCTCCCTTGTCTGGATTTTGACTTTCCCGCCAAAGACTAGACTAGCAAATTCAATGACTGGGAGCCATGAAGATGATGACGGAAGGAGCAAGAAACATGGAACTGACTCAGGGCATTCCCCACGCCAGTTCATTCCAGAGTTCCCTCCTTAGCCATAAAGCTGTCTTAGCAGCACAAGCCCGAGCACTCGGTCGTGGGCAATGCAGATGTGGTAGCTGTCAGGAAGCCCAGGCAGGACCAGTGGAGTCTTACCTCCCATTGGGTCTCCTCGAGTGCAGGGGCAAAGTTCGTCTTCTCCCGCTCGTAGGACCTCAGCTTGGTCTCCAGAAGGTCCTGCTCCTTCATTAGGCTCTCGAGCTCCTGCCGTAGCTGCCGTTTCTCCTGCTGCAGCTGGAGCACCTGCAGCTGGAGCACCTGCTGTGTGCGCTGGCTCTTCTGGGAGGCCGGCTTCAGCTTACTTTTGGCTTCTAGGCACTCCAGTTCGTCTCTGGGACGCCTTGGCCGCTCCTCGAAGGTCTGACCCGAGACAAACTCCTTCTCGTCAAAACTGCGCTGGAGCTTCTGTAGGGCACTTTCCCTCTGCAGCAGCTTCTGCTCCAGCTCCTGGATGGTGCACTCGTCCGTGGAGAGTGGGGAGCGCACACACGAGGAGCCCTTGTCCACCTTGCCGGGGTGAGCCAGCTTGCTGCCGCCATCAGAGAACGACAGAGCCTTCAGGCTCATCATATTACTGTCCTGAAGGATGATGCCCTGTGTGATATTGTGGGCTGAACCTCCAAAACGGCTGGTAGGCCCCACGGGGGTGACCAGAGGATCCAGCTGATAGCTGCTGGTGGTGCTATGTGTCGGCAGGCTAGACATGGAGTTCCGGCCTGAGTCGGACAGTGCCCCTGAGCACAGGCCTGGCTTCAGCTCCTGTTCCTTGGGCTTATCTGGAGGAATGGGGTGAAGCTGGTGACTGGCACTCTCAGGTGACGAGTGCAGGATGGCTCCGGACCGTGGCAGCACAGGCTTGAAGGCAGTGGGCCTCGCTGGCCCCTTGTCTGAGCTCTGGGGAAACAAAGAACCACACAAGCTTGAGTGTCCATCCCACATTAATCTCACCTTTTCTCACTTCGGGTGCACATATGCCATCCTTGTGAGTCCCCCTGAGCTCAGACCCCAAGTGAACCCTTCTTGGTTGGTAGCCATGGCAAACCCTGTCATTAGCTCTGGGCCAGCTGAGCACAGACCACCTTTCTTGCATGCATGTGAGTATGTGTATGCGCACACACATGCCACAGCACACATGTGGAGGTCAGTTGTCCCCTTCCAGCATGTGGAAGTCAGGCTGTCAGGCTTGGTGGCAAAGCCCCCAACTGCTCAGCTATCTCATCCACCTCAACCCACAATTCCTAAGAAACCCTCTGAGGGAGCTGGAGGCAGCAGCTAAGAGCATAGGTGGTTCTTCCTGAGGACCTAGATTTGATTCCCCACACTCAGAAGGTGGCTCACAACTGTTTTTTTTAACTCTGGTTCCAGGGGATCCAACACACCCTTCTGGCTGGCCTCTGTGGGCACTAGGCACACACATGGTACACATACATAACATGTATGCAAAGGCTCATATACAAAAAAATAAAAATTAAAAAATAAACAAATCTTTAAAAATAAAAAGAAGAAAGTACTCTAAGACCAGGTATGATATCATACACCTTTGTCATTTAACTTGAGAGGCAGAGGCAGGCAGATCTATGTGAGTTCCAGGCCACTCTATTCTATATAGTGAGTTCCAGGTAGCCAGGGCCACATAATGAAACCCCGTCTCAAACAAACACTACCTCTGTCCCTAAGAACGTCTTCAGTTATGGCCTAAGCATTGTGCTAGCAATCGCTGCCACCTGGTCCCAGTCCGCTGGAGATGTTAGAGGGGGACAGGGTGTGGTTCAGTTAGGACTGCAGGCTGTGTGAGCTCAGCACCTCCTTCTTCCAATGGGCCTAGCATGAGACTGTCAATCACTACTTAAAGTGCAGGAAGATCATTTGGAATAGCAATCCTTTCTGATGCAGTGTCCCTCAGTGGAGGGCTTTGCCTTTCACAAGGCATTCTTTTGGAAAGCTCTGAGCAAACACAGGCATCTTTCTCAATCTAAGTTGAGAATTCCTGGTCCTAAAATCTCAGACCTGAAATGCTCCAGAATCCGCAAGGCTTTGAGTCCAGACAAGATGCTGAGAGCGGAAGAAGTCTGTATACTTGGAAATTTTGTTTTGTGTATAAATTATTTAAAAATATTATATAATCATCTTCCACTTTTGTGTGTTAGGCATATATGAAACAAATGATGGTTGGCTTAGATATCTCCATGCAAACATTTCATAGACTTGAAGAAACAACCCTGAAACTTATGGCATTCCTGTTCCCGGGCACTTCAGATAAGGGGTATTTAATCTGTGTTTTAGTCATTGAGTGCTGTAGAGTGGGCATGGGGAACTGAAACAAGCTGACCTGCTTCCGGTGTGCACTAGTGAGGCTTATGGAAGCCTGAGCTGTTGCAGGCAAGGTTTCTAAACACCTAGGGCTCTTTGTGGAAATCCTTACTCATTCGATAACAAAATCCCAGAGCCCTTCTCCAACCAAGGGGACCAGGAAGCAAACCACAGGTAGGGCAGGGATACGAGTGAGAATCCTCATCCAGGTTATGTCCTAGCAGAGCCCAGGCAGGTTTGGATTCCCCTCTGCTCTTTGCTGCAGGGAAAACTAAGTTTCTGGGTTAGGGATAAACTTTTGATTTCTGCAGTGAGGCCAAATTCTCTCACCACTGCTGCTCTGACTTCTTGAAGGCTTAAACACTTAGATTGGGTGCTCATCCCTACTGCTTCTCATCCTATTCCAACACCCCAAACACCTTTGCCAAAAAAACCTCACTTACCATTTCTAGCTGATTGGAGAAAGGCATGAGCTTAGGTGGAGTGGCTGGATCAAAATCTACCCCAGCCTGTCCCCCCATGTCCCCACTGGATAGGGCTGTGTAGTCTGGGCGGTGAGAGCCTCGGGCCTTCTGGCTGACCTTGATGTAGAAGAAGTCTTCACTTTTTCCCATTTTAGAACTGGACTTTCCATGTCCTGAGTCTTGGGAGAAGCCAAATCTCAGCAGCCCATCCGAGTACCGGTTGAGCTTCTTGAGATGGGAGGATTTGCGCAGCTTGTACTGTGAGGCACGGCAATGCTTGCTGTGGAAGCTATGGCCCGAGATGAGGCTGCTGACACTGCCCATGGTGACCGCGTGGCTAAGGGCCTGCAGGGTAGAACAGGGACCTGAAGACACCGTAGCAGCAAAATGTAGTCCTGGCTCAGCCAGGGGACTGTGGTCAGAGCAAAACTCTCTCAGAGCCTGGACAAGCCATGGACCTGGAAAGAGACGGAGGAGGTCATAGATCTAGACACAGCATCGTTATGATGATTTCAGGAGAGTCATTTTAACCATGGAACTTGGGTGGTAGATAAGGGTGTCAGTCAGTGCCAGCTCCACTTCTGTGAGCGTCTCTACCATTCTGATGACATGAGCAGGGCAGAGGGAGGCATCTTTCTCTGCACTGGGCTCCCAGTGGAAGCTGAACACTGTGCATGATCATGGGACCTATATGTAGTGTCATATGGAGAGACAGACCATACCTAATCTACAGGACCTGTTTTAAGTACTATGCTAAAGAGAAATCAGGATGTCTATGTGTGTATTGGGGTGTGGGTGGGGGGGACAGTGGCAGAGTTCTGCATGCCCAGGGAGTACTAAGGTTTAGATGAATCCCTTAGTATTTATGCTTTAGAAACTCAATCTCTAGTGTCCTATGTTCACAGCATTTGGGAATATGGTTTGAACTCACTAGGATTAGATGAGATCATGATGCAAGGAGCCTAGTGATGGAATTAGTGGCTCTGTAAGAGGAAGTAAATCCAGGTGTGACCGCATGTATTTATAATCCCAGTTTAGAGGGTAGAGGCAGGAGGAAGGAGAGTTCAAGGCTAGCCTGGGCTGCAATTAAATTAAAGACAGAGAAAGCCTAGGCTTCATCATAGTATGAACCTGTCTTCTAAGAAGAAGGGAACAGGGAGGAAGAGGAGGAGGAGGAGCAGGGAAGAGACACAGTTGGACACTTGTTCTTATCTGGAAATGTGCTGCCTGTACAATCCCCCAGGGGTGGGGCTAAAGACCACCCTTCTCCACAGCACTTGTCCAGATATGAATGCCCAACCCTTCTCAAACTTCAGAACTGTGGCTCAGCCTATCTATTTTATAAATGATTCTGGTTTTGGCCTTCTGTCATAGCAACAGTGATGTTGTTGGAGTTGCATTAGAGGAGATCTTAAGAAACTGAGAAACAGGCCATGGGAATCTGGGAAGGACAAAGCTTTAAGGAGCAATAAGGACAAAAGGCCTGAGAGCTTGAGTCAGAGTGTGCTTCTTGGGACCAGCTGGGACTCCATCCTGACTGGAAAGCCACCAGGTTGGCAAGGGAGAGCCCGCAGGTAGGTCCAGGGAGCAGGAAGCTTACTGAGACAGAAAGGAGGACTGTAAGCAAAAGATAACTTCATGCCCTGTGCTACGGAAGGCCACTGTGACAGCCCAATAAAGGGGATGCTGCGGGGTGGGCGGGGGGCTCAGCTGTTTGAGTGACTGATTCAATTGGGCCAGAGTGGCTGGGAACTTTTAGTTGTACTTTCAAGGCTGCCCTGATAGGATCTGCAAAAAGGATTTGATAGAGTGAGAGAAAGAGAAGGCAAGGAGGGCTGGGGGTGGCATCTTGGGAGGATGGAGGGCTGGGGGATGTAGTTCATTGGTAATGGGACTGCCCTGGCAACAGAGATGATATTCTAGAGAGACATTGAAATAAATGATCTCAAAGAATTAAAGTTTCCCAAGGAATCTTGGGGGCAGGATTTGCAGCTCTCCTGACAGCCAGAGGAGGTGCTGCTTCCCAGATTTTACCCAGTTCTGACAACTTATGGGAGCATCCTGCAGGAGAGACTGAGTACAATGGACCAATGGACGGGACCACACCTTGACTGGTACTGCTTAATTATGCATGCCCCTAGCCCTCAGGTCAAGCCTCAGACCAGCGACTCTGAAGATGGACTAAGAAAAGGAGAACCACTCCTCATCAGTCCTCCTCCCAACACGTCCACATGGACTAATTTCACTAGTGCTGGTTCCTTTAATTGGTATACTGGGGATGGATGTCAGAGCCTAGCTTATTGGGGCTGCCAAAGCCCAAGCTTTTATTTAAAATCCTATTAACAGTAGGGCAGTTACCTAGCATGCACAAGGACCTAGATTCTATCCATCTCTAGCATATACGTGACAGAAAGAAGAAATATAGAGAGAAATAAAGAGAAAGGGCAAATAAATAACTTCAAGAATTAATTTTCTAAAATGTTAATGTTCTTTTATGGAGCAGCCAGAAGCAGGAATTTGTCACTCACTGAATTAACAAAGACCACAAGGTGAGCCACCATAGGGGAGCTGAGCTAAAGAACAGGGGTTTGGTTTAAGTTTCTGAAAGCTGCTTGTGGAAACTGTTGCGTACCTAAGCATGATGGAGAAGGCGGCAGGCAGTGAGGGAAGGCACTGGAGCTGCAGATTTACAGGGAAAGATGTTAGTGGGCAAAAAGAGATGATAAAGGAGCTGCAATCAAAGAAAGGCAAGTCTGAGGGTGGGTTCTGAGGGCAAGCTCAGGAGGCAGGAAGGAAGACAGAGGCGGAGGCTGTCCACGCACAGGACTTCTGGTCGGGAGGCTCTCCAGCATTCTGCACATTGTGCCACTTAAAACTGGGTTCTCTCTTCTACTGTGTGAACTCTTGGGATCAAACTCAAGACCTCAGGCTTGGTGGCAAGTGCCTTTACCCAGGGAGCTGTCTTGCTGTTCCCGGTACACCTCTTGGGAAGGTGGCCCCTTCTTTCTTGCACACCAAGTGCACATTTGTGAAGATTATACAGTGCTCTGTTGTAAGGCCAGACCCCTGGCTTTGACTGAGAAAGATTTCAATATGAAAACAAACTTCCCCGATTTTTTTATTACAAAGCAGAAATATTTATTGTTTTTAGGGTCTTCCTATGTAACTCTGGCTGGTTTGATACGAGATAGCCCAGGCTGTCCTCAAGCTCACGTTGATCTCTTGGTGAACCACCAAGCCTGACTGAAATGTCCACACTTAAGTAGCAACTGCAGGAAGATTGAAGCATGCTTATGGAGTGCAGTGTGATGCTCAGCACAGGAAATGAGCCCCTACAGATGTGTCTAGGATAAACAGAAGCCTATGACAGCATGGTGCCTTCAAAAGCCATGACAGATGAAGTGTAGCTACATATGGGGCATGTGTGTCTTAAGTCTGAATGCAAATGGGTTCCCACAAGCATATGTGTTTGAATACTTGGTCCCCAGCCGATGGCACTGTTTTGGGAAGTTGTGGAACCTTATAGATGGAGATCTAACAGGCAGAGATAGGGCCATATGAGTAAAGAAAGAGGGCTATAGCCAGTTCTAGTTTCACCCAGAGTTCTCTGCTTCCTGATCCATAAGACGTGAGTGGCAGGGCTGCCAATGTGACTCCATGGATAAAATCTTGCCATGCAAGAGGGAAGGCCTGGAATTCAGATTCCCAGAACCCATAGAAGTACAGGGCCAGCATGGTGCCTGCAATTCTAGTGCCCAGGAGGATCCTCAGAGCAAACTGACTGGGATTAATAAGCCCAAGGTTCAAGTTAGAGGACTTGTTTCAAAATAAGGAAGTAGAGAGCGTGGACAAGAAGGATGCTTGCCATCAACATCTGGCCTCCATGTACATGTGGATACATGTGCACCTACATAATTGTGTGCCCATATACATGTGAACACATACACAGTATGCTGTAGTGCAGCAACGAGGAAGGTAAGTGATAAACATACAAACCAAACGTACTTAGGGCTCCGCTGGGCCTGCCATCTCCTGCCCCTTGGCTCTTGAATGAGAGATGAGATGGCCAATGCCTTTCCCCTTTTGTTTGTTACACACATCACGAACCCTGAGTGTCTACAGTGCAAACCCTTCCAGGCTTCCCATCGTTGTTCTCACAGTAAAATGGAAGACTCCACTCCATATCCTGCATCCTTCACTGACATCCACAGCCACACTGCTTCTCTCTGTGTACTGAGCGCAAGAGGCTTTGTCCACTCAGGACATGCTCTCCTGCTGCTGGCCTATCTACCTTCTTAAGGCTCCATATAGTTCACCCTTTATTCTCAACTCATCTCCTGTTACCCTAGACAAGTTCAGCTCCTCCACTGTTTTCTGCCACCAAACACTTATTTTCCATCTAATAATTCTGTTAGCCTACAGTATGCTTACTTTAAAATGTAGTTTATTGCACATTTCTCCACCAGAATTTGACTTCATTGGCAACAAATACTTTGTATCTGTGGCTCCCAGAACAAAACTGAGGGCGATTAGTCAGCAGCTCAGAGAGCTACTGTAATGTTGTGGCCTCAGTCAGCTCACCACTGAGCAACGGGGCCCTTGACCTTAGATCTGCACATCACCATCTGCCAGATAAACACAGATCCACGCTGTCACATGCTGTTGGGATGTAGACTCAGAGATGTTTAGCTCCTGCACCAGTGGTCAATAAGGTTGAGAGAGAACCTAGAGGGAAAAACAAGGACCAGAGCCTCCAGCCACACCTTCATTTCCTTTAAGTACAAATACCAGGAAGGTTCCAGGTGCCCAGAGCGGCAGCCTGGATAACTTGCTGTGCCCAAGTTTCATGCTGGGTGCGCAGAATTGGGAGAAAATAAAGAGCATTAGGAATAAAAGGAGGGGTGGACAAAGGACAGACACCTCTGGTCCATATAACCTCAGGTCTTAACATCCAGGGAGCTGTAAAGTTCAAGGTTTCTCTGGGATCCACTTGCAACCAAGCTTAACACTCCTTAAGTGTCCAGACTTACTCCACCATCAGTTAGAGAGCATTCCAGCAAACTTGGCTAAAATTCAGTCTTATTCTCACCCGCCCCCATCAGACTTGATGGCTCTCTCCTCTTAGGGCACCTTCCCACGTCTGGGAAACAAGTTTTCATTGACCAAGGGAAGCCATATAACTCTTAAGACATTCGTGCGGGGTGGAGGGGGCGCACTATGAGGGTGGTAAGGTACCCAAGGCTGCACGCGCTCTTAGGAACATCACAGCTGAGTCTACATTAGCAGCAGATGTCATGTCTGAGGAACTCCAAAGAGAACAGGACCCCAAAGCAGCCTCAGGCTCTCAGAATCCCTACTTGGAAATTCAGAACCTCCCTATTCCCTGCTCCACAGCAGGGCCAGTATTCACCCCTTCTCCGGGTCCGGCCTGCATCGAGCTGGGACTCACTCACTGCAGCAGTACAGCAAATGGGCTAGATAACCAAAGCTGATGTAGGTGGGTCATCTAAATATTATAATTGCAATTCTTGCTTGATAACTGTTTTGTTATATATAATTTTACTATGTTA
>LOJH01014660.1:4366-21185 GCA_001685095.1 Ellobius talpinus
TAGATAGATAGATAGATAGATAGATAGATAGATAGATAGATAGATAGAGGATAGGTAATGGCTGATAAATGATTGACAGAGTATAGACAAATAACAGAACAAGGTAGGTCTAATAATAAGAATATGTCACTTGAGTTTATACAGATGCTTTTGAAATAATTTCTTGAAAGCTACTATTTTTAAAACTATTATTTTCCATCAAGAGTACAATAATGTAATTACTGTATGAGGCACAGCATTGAGACTTTTTGTGATAAAAAACAGAGAGAGATGACACAAACTTAAAGAGGATACTAGTATAGCCATTATTATGGTACCAGGTACCCCTCAGTCATTCCTCTAATTACCTAACAACCTAAAGCCTAATCCTATTCTACTATTTGGTTTCTTCTTGTCACATTCAAAACTATTTTAAAGTTTTACTCAATATCACAATGCTTCTCATCTCAAAGTTAAGATTTAAAATTTCTCATAAAATTTATTTAGATTATAGCAATATTTGTATGAAAATTTTCATATGTCATATACACTACAGTCAAAACAAAGGTACAAAATATAAGATGGCAAAAGTGTAATTTGAGAGAAACTTGATATTGCTTATTCAAATGCTCGTCTATATTACTGTGTTCATTTTTATCAAAGATATTTCCTATCTTATCTTTTTCCTGCTGTCTAAAAGAAAATACAGCCTTCTATCACATAGTAAATAAACATGCCATGTCTTTAGTTTCAAAACACAATAGTATAAATGCAATAAGCAGATATTTCTTTACATATCACACCATTCCACAGGGGGAATAAATTGGGTCAAATAGGATACTATATCAAATAAGTATGTAGATAGCAACACCTAACTGTGGCAGTGATTCTTTGCAGGAAATTATGTACCCCAAACTACTCTACTGATGACCAAGGGCAGTTCATATGTCAAAAAATACAAAGAGGTTGAACTCTACTCTTGGCTGGGAAAAACGTCAAAAAATGTCAAATGTTTTGTGTGACCTTTAGTCATTTGCAACTATTAAACATTTACACATATATACTGCCATACTGACATGTGACTTCAAATTAACACTCTTGTAATATTTATTATTAGCTATTAGTAGAATTAGATTCTTCAGAACCTCTCTGGATTTTCTTTAGTGTTTAGCCTTCTCTGTTACAAAAAGCACAGGCTAATCCTCATCATCTCACTGCGAAGATGAAAATGCATATGGTGAGTCAATAGCTCACTTCTCCTCTAAGGCCCATTTCTTAAATGTTTCTGAAATGCCTACTAGTTTCAGACAGACAGAATCAGTAGGTTAAGTCATTATAGATCCATAAATTTCAGGAAAAAAATGATACATGAGTCTATGTTTATTCTGTTTGCTTTTCTTCATGGTCCCAATATAGAAATCTCAGAATCTAGGTCTTTTATTTAATGAAGACAAAGCATTATTTTTCTGGTGCTTGCAATAGCCTTTGCTCAGCTGAGTGGTGGTGCACACCTTTAATCCCAGTACTCAGGAGGCAGAGGCAGGAAGATCTCTGTGAGTTGAGGCCAGCCTGATCTACAAGAGCTAGTTCCAGGTCAGGCATCAAAGTGACACAGAGAAACCCTGTCTTGAAAAACCAAAAAAAAGCCTTTCTCCTTTATTAAAGTTCTTTCAATTTTCTAATTTTCAGTTTTCCTTTGTATTTTTCATGCTTGACATAAAAATGCTTGAGTGCTGTTGACTGAGGTTTTCTGTCCCACCTGGTCCTACAGCCATTCAGCCCCAAAGAAATGCACAGGGGTCTACATTAGTTATAAACTGATTGGTTCATTAGCTCAGGCTTCTTATTTACTAATTCTTACAATTTACATTAGCTCGTAATTCTTGTTTGAGTTGGCCAAGTGGCTTAGTACCTGTTTCAGTGAGGCAGTCACATCTTTCTTCCTCAGCGGCTGGGTCATGACTGCAGAATCCTCTTCCCAGAATTCTCCCGTTTTCATTGCCCTGCTTCTACTTCCAGCATTTTATTAAACAAGTACAAGAAACAAATGTTTACAGGCTAAAACCACAGTCCCACAGCAGGGTGCCACTGGTGTACAGATGTTATGTTCATAGACAATCACTAGATTGTATTTCAGAAAGAAACTCCTCTTAAGTGTCAGTTTCTTTATGGACATGTTATATTAGGTAAGTAGATTGGAGATGATGATGGATATAGATTGACACATGATAGGATAAGTGGAAAGATGGTAGACTTACCATTTCTGTTTAGGAAAGGGAAGGTCTCTCATGGATATCTACAAAATATGGCAGATCAAGTTGCAGTAAGACTAAGCACCTCCCCTTATATTAAACCAGTGCAAGACAACCCAATATGAGGAACAAGTTCCCAAAGCCCACAAAAGAGTCGGAGGAAGCCCCTGCTCCTACTGTTAGAAATACCAAAGAGACTAAAAGACTATACAACTGTAACATATATGAAAAGGGAGTGCTTAGTTCAGTCACATGCAAGCTCCCTAGTTGTCAGTTCATTTTCTGTAACCTTCTGTGAGCCCAGGTTAGCTGATTCTGTGGGTTTTCTTGTGATGTCCTTGAACCCTCTTGGCTCCTAAAATCCTTTCTCTCCTCTGCAGGATTCTCTGAGCTAAGCCTAATGTTTGACTTTAGGTCTCTACATCTACATTTCCACCATTTGCTGGAAGAAACCTCTCTGATGACAACTGGGTTAGGTACCAATGTGTGATTGTAGTGTAATATCCTTCAGCATCATTACATTGACATTTTTTTCTCCAGTCCTGTTTGGCTCTACCCTAGGTCTCTGGGCCACCCAACCTCTGGGTCCTGGCACTCCAAGCAGTACCAAGGGTGCGCTCACTCTCATGGTATGGGTCTCAGGCTGGAGCACTCATTGACTGAGCACTCTCACAATCGCTGTACCATATTTACCCCAGCATATCCCATAATTAGGAAAATCTGTAGGTCAAAGGTTGTGTCCCTGGTTTGGTGTATCAATCCCTCCAGCACTTGTCTGGTCACAAGAAATAGTCAGTTAAGCCTACTTATCCCCTATTGTTTGGAGTCTTAGCTGGCGTTATTCTTGTAGATTCCTGGGAGTTACCCTTGGACCCAATTACTACTTGATCCTAAAATGACCCCTTTTCCAGTACTCTCTTTATGTGCCCTACCCCACATAATCCCTCTTGTTCTCAGCCCCACTTGACCCTAGTCCACCCATATAATCTCATCTACTTCCCCTTGCCAGGAGGTTCTGAGTGTCCCCATTGAGACCTCCTTGTTAACTATTCTCTTTGGATCTGTGGATTGTTAGCATGGTTAACCTTTGCAGGTAATATTCACCTATAAATGAATACATATCATGTTTGTCTTTCTGGGTTTGTGTTACCTCACTCAGAATGATATTTTTCTATTTCCATCCACTTGACTTCAAATCTCCTGATGTCATTGTTTTTAACAGCTGATTGATACTCCATTCTGTAAATGTACCTCATTTTCTTTATAAATTCATCAGTGGATGGACATCTAGGTTGTTTTCAGGTTATGAGTATTAAGAATAAAGATGCTATGAACAGAGCTGAGCAAGTGTCCTTGTGGTATGATCGAGCATCCTTTGGGTATATGTCCAAGAGAGGTATATTGGGTCTTCAGATAGATCAATTCCCAATTTTTGAAGAAATCACCATATTGTTTCCAAAATCACTATACCAGTTTGCACTCTCACCAGCAATGGTGGGGTGTTCCCTTTACTCCACATCCTTCTCCAGCATGAGCTTCCACTTGTGTTTTTTTTTTTGATCATAGCCATTCTGAAAGGTGAAACAAGAATCTTAGTGTTGTTTTGATTTGCATTTCCCTAAAGGTTAAGGATGTTGGATATTTCTTTAAGTGCTTCTTGGCATTTGAGACTTCTCTGTTGAGAATTCTTTGCTTAGGTCTGAATGCCATTTTTAAATGTACTATTTGGTTTTTGATGCTTGTTTTCTTGATTTTTTTAAAATATACACTGAAAATCAGGCCTCTGTCAGATATAGGGTTGGTATTTTCCCATTTCATAGGCTACCGTTTTATGTTATTGACAGTGTCCTTTGCCTTACAGAAGCTCTTCAGTTCTTTGAAGTCCCTTTTATTAATTGTCAATCTTAGTTTCTGTGCTATTGGTGTTCTATTGAGGAAGTTATCCTTGTGTCATTGCTTTCAAGGCTATTCTCCATTTCCCCTTCTATCAAGTTCAGTGTATCTGGATTTATGATGAGGTCTTGACCACTTGGACTTGTTTTGTGCAGGGTGATAGATATGCATATATTTTCATTTTTCTACATGCCCACCTCTAGTTTGGCCAGGACCATTTGTTGAAGATTCTTTCTTGTTTTTCATTACATAGTTTTAGCTTCTTTGTCAAAAATTTGATGTCCGTAGGTATGTGGATTTATTTCTGGGTCTTCAATGTGATTTTTTTGGTTAACCAGTCTGGATTTTTGCCAATACCATGTTTTTGTTTTATTACTATACCTCTGTAGTAAAGTTTGAAATCAGAGATGGTGATACCTCCAGAAGTTCTTTTATTTTAAAAAAAAATTATTCATTTTACATACCAACCACAGTTCTCCCTCTGGTAGCATGAATTCTGCCTGGTCTTTATATTAAAAAAAACTTGGAGTCAAATATTAGGGTGTGAAACTGAGAGATCATAGAAGCAGCATAGCCAGCCACTACAGAGACCTTTATAAATCCTCAGACAGAAAGAATGATCTTGTTCATAGACTGTGTGCTCAGTCTGCACCTTCACACTGGATCATCAGACTGCACAAGTTCCTGTTTCCTCCCAATTTATATTCCTCTCTCCACCAAGCCATATCCCTTCTCCTGACTCCACCTCCCTAGTGCTGGGATTAAAGGCATGGGACTCCTAAGTACTGGGATTAAAGGTATGAGCCACAATGTCCTGGCTTCTAGTGGCTTAGCTCTTCACTTTGATCTTTAGGCATGCTTTATTTGTTAAAACACAAACAAACTATAACTAAACCCTTCCACCCCTCTTCCTGGACCCCCTTCACCTCCCCACAAACCTAACCCCATCCACTCCTCCCAAAGGGTAAGGCCTCCCATGGAAAATCCACAAAGCCTGGCACTTTGTTGAGGTAGGAACAAACTTTTTCTCACTGCTTTAGGACTTGCCATCTAGGTCTTTCATTTGCTTGATTAGAGTTATACCCTGAATGTGCCCACTCCTCTCTAATCTCAGAAATTAAACTCTTGTCAGGTCCAGTTAGTACTTGGGTGGCAGGTCTATAATTTTGATTGTTATACTTGGTTAAAATTGTTCAAGTTTTTTTGTTTTGGCTTTCGATTTCTTTTGTTATTTTTGCATTGTTGTTTGTTGCTTTTTTAAAGCAGAAGACAGAGCAAATAAGTTGATCAGTGAATTCTCTAATGGATAACTAGGATCAGATATCAAAAACACAAGGAAATCATAGTTCATGCGTATTCATAAGCAAATGTTTTATTTCCCATTAAGCACAAAGTGACTTTTAATTAGTGGTCATATGTGTAGCAGAATAAATCTGAGCACTTATACAGTCAATAGGGATTCAGTATGGCACTTGCATGGGCTTACAATAACATATAGGCCTTGTTCTACAGAAGATATCTACTGAATCAGTTGCTGTGTGTGCAACGTTTGAGAACTAGTTTTTCTAAACTCTAGTTGGCTGTAATGCATATGAAAGTTTAGGAAACTGAATTAAACTGAGATGGTAGTCCCAACAAGATTCTTAATGGAATTTGCTTATGTCATAGTGTGTCTGACAGACCCACTGATCACAGTTAAGAAACAATAGCATGGCTGAGACTGCTCCAATGACTTTCCCAAAACTAAATTACATGTAAAAGAGTTTCACAATGAAAGAGTTAAACACAGTCATTTCTAAGAGTTAAATTAGCCAACTTGTCAGGTGGCTCTGTCAGCAAATCCTTTGCCATGAGAGCATGGAGACCTGAGTCTGCACCCTTGGCACACTTATAAAAGCAGCACCAGGTGGCACATGCCTGTGATCTGAGCAGAGAGGCAGAGACAGGCATCTCAGAGCCTTACTGTGACTAGTGAGCTCCAGATTCAGTGATAGACTCTGCCTCCAATGAATCAAACTATACTCGAGACTAGAAGAGCAAGTAAGTCCAGCATCTGATACTGATGTCTGGAGTTGACAAGTATGCACACACATCTGTACACACATACAGGTTCACATAAAGAAGAAATAAATAAGAATAACTTAAATGTTCTTAAAAATAAAAGTGATAAATCCTAAGTAATCATGGTTTTCTGATTATTTTATTCTACT
Source organism: Ellobius talpinus (assembly GCA_001685095.1). Classification (NCBI taxonomy): domain Eukaryota; kingdom Metazoa; phylum Chordata; class Mammalia; order Rodentia; family Cricetidae; genus Ellobius; species Ellobius talpinus. The sequence goes on from LOJH01014660.1 coordinate 10,701, forward strand.
TATTATATAATAATTATTGAAATCTATATCAGTGCTAACTATATTTTATTTCAACATGTAACAATAATATAAGCACAGGCTTAAACCAGCCATTCCTGAGTAGTTATCACAGGACATTTGACACCCAAAGTTAGAGCTAAATATTTTCTCAAACTTCGCATATTGCCACTGAATTTTTTAAGAAAACTTATGAAAACTTTCATTATCTAACTAATTTAATAAATTATACTGAGAAAAAATAGCAAACAGCATCGATGAATGGCTATTTTAAAAAGTCCTCAGAAATTAGTATAAAGCTGATGAGATCTGATGAGATCTTTTACATTTCCTAAAATTCAAAATCAGTCGATTAATAAATTATTTTCTTTACTGAATATAAGAGACAGAAATATTGATTTTTATTTGTTGGATCAGAATCAAGATTAAAAGAACAAAAAGAGTGAGAAAGGAGTGAGTACCTAAGGAGTAAGCTTACAAACTCTTTCTTCCGGTTGATAAAATTCGAAACAGGTTGACGAGCTGCTCTTCCCAGATTTTCAGCCAGTTGCTTTCCCTCTTCATATCCTGAGAATTCTGTTCTATTCTCACCTCTTCTTTCTAAACTGAAAATGTGTAAATTTCCGTTGAAAATTCTGATTGTCTGGTTCCCATGAAGTAATTGGTTTCCTTTGCCATCTTTTAAACAGGAAAGAGAAAAGGACAGAGCATCTCAGTATAATTGCTAGAGCTGGACCTGCCTGCATCGTAATTGGAGAAATACTGTTAGGTGAATGGGAGATAAAATCTCTAGCCTTGAGAAATTTGTATTGTGAAATGGTTTCCTTATCAGAGAGGTTAATGAAGATGTCAGCAAATGAGATGAGCTTTGCCAAATGCAGTCATTTTTACCTCCAATCCAACTCCGAAAGTGCTAATCAGGACATTAATCTTATCAGCAGCTGGGAAGGAAGGGATGGATATGGCCATTTTCTGTACTTCATTANNNNTCTTTTACTAAATTAAAAATGCTATAAAGCAAAGACAATGATATACGCATGAACTAAAAATAATTTTGAAGCAAGAATTTACATTGCGTTATTTTTTAAAACATGATTAAACTATCCAGAGATAGTAAGCAGATGATGGATGGAAGTTTATCACTTAAACAAATCATCGAAAAATAACAATAGTCTAAAGAAAACTGGTGATTTCATATTATAATTTGGGTATGAAATATTCCCATTAACATCATGGGCTTAGTCCCCAATTGGTGGGATTATTTCAGGAGGTGATAGGATATCTGAAATTTTGGGCCTAACTGGAGGAAGATTGTATTTGATAGCAGGCCTTGATCTTTATATCCTTGTCCCAACTTTCATTCCACTCCTTGGATAAGCAGTCTCAACTTTCTAGTGACACAGTTAAATGTTGTTCATACCAATATACTATTTCCTATCATGTAGAAATTGCATTCAAACCAGTAGTTAAATAAGTTCTTTTCTATGGGAATACCTCTGTCATGCTTTTCTTAGAGTGACAAGTAAAGCAGCTAAAATATAAATAAAAAATAAAACATTATTGAAAATTATGCATGTTTGAATTTCTTAAATAGCAGACTAGAAGCAAAGTTCTCTGCAGGAAGCTGATTAGCTATGAAAATGATTAACCTGGGTGCAGAGTCTGTACATGCAAACATGCGTGAGAACTCATGCTCACATGCAGATAAACATAAATTTCATTGTTAAAAATAGCTAAATTCTAGTGATAAAGACAGTAAAACATCTTGATATATGATAATCCAGAACATTTAATAGAACAAAACATCTAAAAATCAAGAAAGATATTGGTAATTTGCCTTCTAATTATTAATAATCTGTGTTTGTAAATCAGTCAAAGAGGGTGATGAAGCATAGAATAGAGATTAGGAAATGCATAAAGATTTAATTTCAAAATATAGGAAGCATTCTTATAAATCAATAACAAAATATTATTTTAAGAAATCAATAAGTTTGAATAGATACTTTAAAATGTATACTAATTTCCAAATAACAATTAAAAAGGCACACTATGTGATTATTAATTTTAAAACTGTAAATTAAAACCACTATTAGATAGTATTTAATAAGATGGTGAGGCGGTAGAACACTCATATACCAATTTGAATATTGTTATATACACTAGTGATAAGAGTTTAAATTAATATAATTAATTTGGAAATGGAAATCTTGTTAAGGTTGCATATATATACTTCTTGCAATTCCATTACTAAGCATGTTTAATAGAAATGCATAAAAATACCCCAAATATACATCTATTTGAATTCTCTTTATGAACATTGATACTAACTCCCAATCAGAAGTTTCAAAAATGTACAAAACTATTAGGTTATATCTAAAAAGCATTATGGCATAATCACATCAAATGAATGCAAAGGAATAAAACATATAGAAAATGAAGGAAAGGAATATATTCTTGATAATTATAGAAATTTGATATTTCAAAATAATCATATACAGAAGATTCAGAACTTTTTAATTCCACAAGGAGAGAAAAAATGAGCTATAGTGTGAAAGCCAGAGAGCACTGATCTGTAGAGTGGAACCTTGCAGAAGTATCTGAATATGAGGAGTTAGGTCTGGAATATGCTTTGATGCTTTTTACTTTGTACCAGGAGAAGCTTAAATGACACAATTGTAAATTGATACCTGGCAACATTTCGTTGAGGTATTTGTTCATTGCCTATTGTTGGACTTCAGTATGAAACTGTCAGTCTAGTAGAAGAAAGGTAAGAATTCTAGGATGGTTGGTCACATAACTTAAACAGGATGAGATAAAGCAAAGAAAAAATAAGACTTATATTTTCTGTCTGTAAAATTAATGATATGGGAGTGAAATGGAAACTGATCATTGGAAACAAGAGAGTGCCTTTTTTCTTCATAGGCTTTCATCTAAGTATGCAGTGGTATTTCCTTCTTAGAGACTCAATATAAAGGCAAATAGTGAAAATAAACAAGGAGGAATCTCATCACCACATTAGGAATCTTGCAATACTTTCCTTTGTTAGCTCGCTCAATAATGCTGTTGTCTTTTCATGTCCACATGTTGCTTTATGAACAGAATAATGAATATTCTGATAACCTTAGGCAAGTAATGACTAATTGTTTGGAGCTCTGGGAATTTAGTCCTGTCTCTTAGAAAGTGTATAGACACAGTTCTCTTAACCAAAAGAAGCAATCTACGGAATAACAAAATCAGCAAAGCAACATTGCTCCCCAATGCTGGCACGTTTTAATATTTGAGGCAGGGGACCTTGTATAAACATCCTATCTAACTTTCATATTGGTAGAAAATGTAGTACCTTCTATATGCACTTTCATACTTAATTAACACACACACACACTGATTAAAACAGATAAACCTAAGGAAAACTCTAAGAGACTTAGCATTTCACCCAAAGTTACAAATTTGTTAAGAATAATGCAAAAAAATCTAATTCTATTGGAGATAAAATTCTTAAATTGGGGTCTTTGACTTATTTGTATAGTGGCTATCAGAATGTTTTAGAATTTTCAGGTCATGAAGCCTCTGTTGAAACCTCTCAATTTCATAAATTTTAAATGCAATGGGGGAACAGCAATAAAAAATAAATAGCTAATGAATACAGCTGTGAACAATAAATCTTTATTCATGAAAACTGGTGGTGGATTGTACTGAAATCTGTTAGTAAGGGAAAAAGAAACCAGTATACAAAGTAGTATAAAGAATATCTGACCTGGATTGTATAAGGAAGTAGCATTCTAAATGAAAGAACACTGGAAACACACCAGATTATCAAAAGGAATAGGTAATCCATGACTGAATTACTTTTAACATTTTTAAATTCTTCAGTGGAAGATACAACAAATACACATAGTTTTAAAAGGTTGAGGATTAAAACATTGAGAAGTTTTAGAAAACAAGTATCCCTTCTCTCTGATAATTGGACGTACAGCTCCTCTCTATCCATGGCGACCTTGACAAATCAGTTTCCTATATTTGATTGAATTAAAACCGAAGATTAAAGAAAGAGAAATCAAACAAAAGTAAATTGTCTGTGAAAGTCAGGTACCTAAGTGCATGCAGTAATATCAGTATTCAGAAAGTTGAGAATTGCAAATTAAAGGCCCACTTAGAATACGGAGTAAGGTTTTTGTTTAAAAGCAAACAAACAAATCAGTAAAACTATACCACAGATATCCCTTAGGAAGTATGGGGACTTAGATAAATAGAGACTGCATATAAAATAGAATAATGTGCCTGTTGAGTATCTTGGCTGGCTTCATGTTTTTCTGACAGTATAGAAGCTTGTCCCCTTCCATTGGATGTACAATTTATATCCTCTCCACCATTGTAAACACCAGCCAGTGCTTTCCTGGTATCCATACTTTGACAACTCTCAAATTAAAGTTCAATTTTAGTTTATGTTTCAATCCCTTATATTAAGTGGAATGCTACTCTTGACAGTTTTAGTTTTCTGCTCTCAAGTATCTTTCCTGGGATGACCTTAAGTATTCAACTTAAGCAAAAACATTTCCATATTATTTGGAAAGTAATAAACTTCTTTCTGACTACAACTCCTTGACATGCTTTAAAGAGCTGACTTCAGCAAGTTTATGATTTTTAGATTATTTCTATGCTCTTTTGAGTTTATCTATCCTCTATAACCCAAGAGACTATTCCTCAGGATATTGAACCAGCTCTTTGGCATGCCATCAGGAAAATGTGCCTATTTTCCAAGTAATTTTTGTAGAGTAGGTATCTAATGTCAATGAGTGGCAATTAGCAGCAAGAAATGACTGAATAGTCGGAAAAACACCGTCAATCAGGAGAAATTTGCTAGTCTATTCTAGCAATTGAAAGCACACGTGCCTTCTGCTTAATTTCTGCTTTGAATATCACTTAAAGATTTTACATTATGTCCTAGAATGCTTATTCCCATATCTTACATTGTTAGACTTGGGAGCAGTTGGCAATTATATTTCAAAATGGCATGGTGTGTGGCAGTCACTCTTCTCAAGAGAGAAACTGTACCCAGTTGGAAAGACTTATTATGCACATAGTTTCGATAACTTTATTCAGTGCTCACTTGGTCCCAATGTTGTTTGTTGGTGGTCAGAACATCATAGGGACAGGACCATGGGACAAGGAAGCTGTTAACTAATGGTGGACATGAATAAGAATTCAAAGGTATAGTAAAAGAGGGCAGGGTAAGATGGAGTCCCTGGACACAAGCCAGTGTTCTCTTTCCTCTAATTATGCCTTACCTTCCTCAATCTCACTACATCCATACTATATTGTCCATTCAAGTATTTGTCCACCAATGGATTATTATATGTAAGGTGAGAGCCCTTATGATCCAGTTGACTCTCTCACAAGAAATTCTCTCACAGGCACACAAAAAAACTGTACCTTACAAATCTCTCAACCATTCCCAAATCTACTTGAGGTAACAAGATTAGTCATGATAAAGTGTATTCAATTTTAGAGCAATCAGTTTATATTTGGTTTCTTCAATAAGCTAGGATGTTAAGATCAACAAAGTAAAAATATATTTGAGTGAAATTTATTGTTTCTCATCAAGGTGTACATAAACACTATCAGAAAGGTTGCATTTTGATGTCTTTTTTTTCTGCCATAGACAACCACGCGGGACACCAATCACACATGCTTCCCAGATAAGGCATTGTCATTCAAAAAGTAATGGTTTTAATGTGAGTGATTGAATTGTATCAGTTATGGTGGAAGACAACAGTAAAATAGTCTTTCATTCACTATCACATTAAGTAAAGTGTAGTTCTTCTGACTGATGGGTCAAACCATGAAAAACTAGAGGAAACAAAATAAAGCAAACAGCAGAGAGCTGGAAGAAACTCTGGTTTCTGATGGACCTTGTGGTCTGGTGTTCTCCAAAGCATGATCTCAGTGCAGGGAAGCATTTCTGGCTTCACTACCCTAGGTTTGCTTCTGTTATTTTGATAAAATACCGTAACAGAAAGTATCTTAATGGAGAAAGGGTTAATTTGATTTACAATTCTAGGTTAGGGTCCCTCATTTGGAGGTCATTCAAGGCAGGAAAACAAAGCAATTAGCCACATCTACATTGAACAGTAGAGAAAAAAATATTGTATGCATGTTAGGACTGAACTTACTCTCCCCTTTTTATTTTATCTAGGATACAGCCTACAAAACTGTGTTGTGCATATTCATAACGGATCTCCCCATCTCTTTTAATACCAATAAGAAAATGCCTACAAGACATACCCATAGGTCAGTTCCTCATTGACTCATTGAGACTTCTTACTTTAGCAATTCTGTATTGTGTCAAGATGATGATATAAGCTAACTATCACTCTTAGTATATTTGTTCTTCTAATGCTGTGACAAAACACCATGGCAAAAGTGATTTATGAAGAGTTTATTTGGTATATAGATGGTCTAAAGGATTAGAATCTGAGGTGGTAACAGGAATCCATGAAGGCAGGATCAGAAATTTGTGGACTCATCTCTTGAATTGCAAGCACTAAGAACAAATGGGGACGGGACCTGGGAATGGTGAAAGACTTTGAAACCTCAAAACCCATCCTGAGTGATGTATTTTCTCAAACAAGATTACTCCTCCTGGACTTCTATAAACTTTCCACAATTGTGGATCAGGTGCCCAAATGTCTGAGACTATGGGAAGGAAATCTTCAAGCCACTACAAGCACTTTCAGCACCTTCAGGTAAAACTTACTTTTTCTGTGCTGATTTTACTATGTTAAAGAAACGTTTATAATAGAAGCTCTTTTTTCCCCCATTTCTCTGATGACCAATTGTGAGCATTTTTTAAAGTAGGGAAGAAAGAACTGAAACTGTCTGTAAAAGAAAACAAGTCCAGTTGCTTAGACTGTGCCTTGCTAAAATCTCAGCCAAAGCATTAGTAGTTACACCCAGTCTCCACGTCTGCAAAGATATGGCATTTCTTCAGCACAGAAGATTCACATTCTTCTAGCAAATTTTCCTGGATCCTTGAATGATTAGAATGAAAGACATTTTTCTAGTGTGTGTGCATTTTCTTGTGAGATTTCTGTTTCCCTCTCTTGTTTCAGGAACCACAAATGCTCAGTGTAGCACTGTGTCTGGGAAGCTTTTGTCTTTACATCTAACTTTATGCTCAGTTTATGTGAAGTGCACATGTGCTGCACATTTAAAAGACAACAGAAAATACAGAGCACAGTAACATGAATTCTAATGCTAACTTCCTAACAATCTCCCAAACAAACTTGTGCTGAACTCATATACTCCTTTGAATACAAAAGAAGTCACTGCTGCTGATGCCAGCTGTCCATAGTCACACTGAGTGGGCACAATTAGTGTCTGGAGGATGATTGAAGCACCCTATGACCCCAGACTACATCAAAGGAGACATTGTATTTCATTTGTTTCTTGTGAGATATTCTTTTTTAAATTTCTTTTATTTTTGAGATGTAATATAATTCCAAAATTACCTTCCCTTTCCTCAAACTTTGGAGGATGATATACCCACACCCTTGCTCTCTTTAAAATCCATGACCCCCTTTTTCATTAATTGTTGTTACACACATGTGTGTGTGCGTGTGTGTGTATGTGTGTGTGATATATTTATTGTGTGAATAAAATCTATATATTCTTCAATATCAACTTTGTCTGCACCACATAACTCTCCTCAGCCAAACCCAATATTAAAGGAAGAGTGACTATAATCAGGAGCCCCATTAATATCACAGTGATTTTAAGCTTGCTATTGATTTCTTTTCTAATTTAATTAAAAGGTTAATAAAATGATTACAACTTTACATAGATCTTCTGATCATTGAGAACTGTATTTACTATGAGAACATGTTTAAGTTTTTAGAGAAAAAGACAGGGGTCTTAGTTTGGTTTCTTTTACTGTGCTAAAACATCATAACTAAACATAAATTAGAGAATAAATGGGTTTATTTGGTTTACATAGGCAGGACACAGTTGTCACTGAGGGAATTCTGGGTAAGAACTAAAACATAAGCAGAGACAGGAACTATCAAAGAACACTGATTACTGGCTTCATCCCAATGATGTGCTTGATTTGCTTTCCTTTGCAACTCAAGACCACTTTCTTAGGAATGTACCACATAGTGAGCAAAGCCTTCCCAAATCAATCATTAGTCAAGAAAATATCCTACAGTCTTGCCTATAGGCAAATCTGATAGAAGAATTTATTCAGTTGAGAATCTTCTTCAGATGACCCTAGATTGTGTTATGTTAGAAAAAATTAACCAGCACAATAGAATAAATATAAATAAAGCCATCAAGGAAAATGTTTGGAAAACTCTATTTGTGAATCTATCCCTGTTTATTTCCCAGTATCCTCTGCAAAGCTCTACAGCCATCATTTATCCTAATAAAAGACAGGGAGCATTGTCATTTTTGTCTGTCAAATCAGTCACTCTACATTCCTCAAAACCTTAATAATAACTTGTTCCCTGCTGTCTTTACTCACTTCATTGATGTAGAATGTCCTTCTGTATATGTGTTTCTGTTATTGGTTGATGAAATAAGCTGTTTCAACCAATGGCTTAGCAGAGTAAAGCCAGGCAGTAAATCTGAACCGAAATATATAGAGAGAGTAGGTGGAGTCAAAGAGATGTTATGTAACCACGAAAAGAGAAAGGTGCCAGAACGTTACTGGTAAGCCACAACCTTGTAGCAATACATGGATTAATAGAAATGGGTTAATTTAAGATGTAAGAGCTAGCTAGGAATATGCCTGAATGGCAAAACAGTGTTGTATTAAAATAGCCTCTGTGTGTCTTTGGAAATTAATTAATGTTGAGTTTGATATCTTTATTTCAATATTATTTGTGTCCTGGAAGAAAAGGCATTTTAGTATGAATAATAGTAAATGCAAATCCAGACTATACTCATCTCTTACAATACACCATAGATGTGGAATAATGACCTATAAACTACTTTTAATAAAACAGTGACTCTCCACTTGTGCCTGAAGATATCCAATGGCGTAATTAAAAGACAGATACAAATCTTGGTATTTTTGCCTTTGTTTATACTTACGTTCTGTGGTGGTTTTAAAGAGAATGGCTCTCATAGGTGTGGGACTATTAGGAGGTATGGTCTTGTTGGAGAAAGTATGTCACTGAAGGGGTGGACTTTGAGTTCTCTAATGCTCAAACCATGCTCACTGTTACAGTTTACTTCCTGATGCCTATGGATCAAGATGTATAATTCCTAGGTATCTTTCTAGCACCATGTCTGCTTGCATGCTCCCATGTCCGGCCATGATGATAATGGACTAAACCTCTGAAGCTGTAAGCTAACCCTGATTAAATGTTTTTCTTTATAATGGTTTCTGTGGCTGGGTGCTGGTGGTGCATGCCTTTAATCCCAGTACTCAGGAGGCAGAGGCAGGAGGATCTCTGTGAGTTCAAAGCCAGTGTGGTCTACAAGAACTAGTTTCAGCTAGGGTTGTTACACAGAGAAACCCTGTCTCAAAAAAACAAAGATAAAAACAAAACAAAACAAAAACTTGCTGTGGTCATGGTGCCTCTTCACAGCAAAAGAAAACCTAAGAAGAAGCGGATCACTAAATATCTTGAGAGTTCAGTCAACAATCCCCCTAAGGTAACAAATTCCTTTTGATACAACTCTTCATTTGAATAATTTCACATGATTTTCAACAATACCAATATATGCTCAAGATCATTACCTATGCATGATCTCCCATGCGCACACACATATGTCCACTTTGTATATAATCTAGGCGTTAAATAATGTTGAGAGATTCAGATATTAGGGGTATAGCCTTATCTTGGGTTAGTTTTAGTCCTTAGGAATAGCCATTCCTTTCTCACCCCTGTGTCAGACTAACAGATAAAGTTTTTGGGATCTATTGACTTAGCAGATCAATTTGCTTCCATGAACTTAAGAGTTAAAATGTTATCAGATAACATCTTCTCTAGTAAGGTCTTTCCCATATTTCTATAATTTTTTCTCTGATGTGTCCATAAATGTATTTTAAACTTGCCTTAAATTATGATTTATTTATTCTGTAAAACTGTAAAATTTCATGAAGATGGATCGTGAAATTTTAAATAATGTAAATCTCTGTTCCTTGGCTATGGTCAGTAAAAGTTGGCTCTAGAAAGAACTAACTTTTATTTCCTTCAAGATCAGGGCTGCCTCAGGAGACTTTGTTCATGGCTGAGGTCCGTATTACCACCAGAGGCCATGTTGATATCGGTGATTCATGCTGGGCTCATGTTTATGTCCATGGTCCCTGCTGCCACTGGCTGTTAAGAGCAAGGAAACTTCTGTTGGAGTAGTGTCAATGACTCCAGACTCATAATTGAAAATGAGAGATATTGAGGGATTCTAAGACAACCCATCTCACCACAAAAGGAAAGATAGGAAGGAAGGAAGGAAGGAAGGAAGGAAGGAAGGAAGGAAGGAAGG
>LOJH01014661.1:0-14557 GCA_001685095.1 Ellobius talpinus
CCCTCTCCTCCGCTGCCCAAGGAACAAGATGGGGCCATCTCCTTGGACACTTTGATATTCTGGTAGCACAACAGTAGGAGGCCACTTCGAGGCTTGGTTCAAGTAGCCCTTATCTCATATGGAAGTAAATTTAAACATCACCCAGATGATGATGGTTTGGCAGGAATGAAGAAAGCAAGCTTGTGGGGTCATGGGTAGTTCCTTTAAAGTTTTAAAAGAAGTCTGTCAATTAAACAAGAATAGATCAGGGTGTGAATTCCTGACAGCGAGATGCGTGAAAAACAGAGACTGAAAGAGAAACATCAGAACTGTGCCTAGTGATGCTGTATCCAAGTAGCAGGCAAAGAGACAATGTAAACTCCAATCAACATTTCACTGTGGTGGGAATTCAAGCTTGCTGGTGTTCACAGTACTTCACTGTGTTCTACAAATCCTGGACATACAGTTTTTGATGTTTGCCCTGCTGGATTTCAGGTTTTCATTTGCCTGCTTTTTTCCTTCTTTTTCTTTTTTCTAACTTAAATGACCTTTTACTCAGACTCCTCCTATCATGTAAGCATATATTTTCTTTTGGACAAAGTCTTTGGCTGGTGGTGGATAAGAATATAATTCAATGTTTTGGCTCTGGAATCACCCTGAATATACATGTGTGAAAGGTTTTATTCCCAGGTTGACACTATTATGAAACCTTTAAAAATTACTAACTAATGGATGGGAGTTAAATCACTGACCTAGTCCTAGCTCTCTGGTTCCTATCTGTTGTTAGGAGAGCAGGTTTGTCCTGACTAGGTCCTCCTTTTCATAATGGTCTGCCTCATCCCAGATGGAAGAGCGATGAATCAATCAGTTGTATCATGTAACGAGTTGTCTGAAATCATGAACCAAATAAATAAGTCAAAATAAATGAATTTCTTACTGAGTTGATTATCACACTCCCTAAATTGGAAGCCTCACTTTGAAACCTTACCATCATTCATGATGTTTCATTCTTCTTTGACATAATTTGCCTGATAAATGTAATAATATTGATATAAAAGTAGATGAAAGAAAAAAATTAAGTTAGTGAGAGATAGATACCCTTTATCTCAAAATATTTTGTAGACCTGTAGTTAACAATTGGAGTTCATGTTTCTTTAAAAATTAATAACAAAACTTGGTCTATTTTTATTTGAAATCTGAGTACTTCCATAAAAATAACTTATTTTTATGTTTAACCTTAATTTCTTTTTTTCTTAGCTGTCTAGATTTCCACTATGGAAATTTTTCTTCCAAATTTCAGGAATGATGCTGAAATCTATGCAAAACTAGTGTATGTAAAATGCCTTCAACACTGGGCAGGTAAAGCTCTTTCCTTACTTGTAGACCCCTGTAAACTGAAGGGTAGAAAACAAGCAAGCTTAAAATTCTCATTATTTAAAGGGAAATTTAGAATCAATTTAAAAAATGTCTCATGTACTACATTCTTACTAGATTTACACCTCAGAATTCCTTCTATTCATTTATCCTCTGTAGTGTTTGATATTCTCTTCTGTCTTTCTCTCCCCCCTCTCTATCCCCCCCCTCTTTCTCTTTCACACACACATACGCGCACACACACACACACTTTAGACAAGTTCTCCAAACGATACTGGTATTCTTTTTATCACACCATTACAAATACACTTCAAGAAGATGAAAGAAACAACTGTGGCAGATGAAGGGATGAGAATGTCCGTGTTAGAAAGTGAGGCTCAAATGTGAAAATGCTTGATGTTAAGAGGTCATTTATTCACATCACAAAAAAAGTAGAAAGTTGGGAGTTCTATGTCAGGTGAGTGACACCATTATACAACATACAGAACATGTATGTATTCTTCAGAATAAGTCCTTTATTTAAGTTCTTCAAAAGCTACACTATCACTTTTTTGAAACATATTTCCTCACATAGGAATAAATAGAACTGTATATAAAATTTTCTAAATGTCAGTTTTTCTTGAAACAAAAAACAGAGATATGAACTGTAGTCATACAATTTTTATCTTTGTATCTAGAATTTCAAAGAACATTTACAGATTCTAAGTAAACAGCACAACAGAAGACTCCACTGCTGATTATCAAGTTCTTTCCAGAATCTGTGAGAAGAGAATGACCACAGTTAAGCAAACCTGTAATCAAATTTCAGAGGCTAATACAAGTTTTCTAGAAACAATATTAAGGCAAGAGTAGGTAAGGTTAATTTCACCACTCTAAGTCAAAATACAATATGGAAGAAAAATTTTGTCCGAAATAGAAGTTGTCAAATCGGAGAATGAAAGAATTTCAGAAATGTCATAAAAATTATTGAGTGTTCTTCTCCATGGAAAATTTTGATGTTCCTATCCTCCTAGAGATAAGCATGGCTTGCTTTGGGGAGGCAATGTAACTGATGGTGACATGTGTCACATCATATCAGTATTAAGGATTTTAAAGGCAAGAGGTGGTCTAGCACATTTCCTTTGCCTTGACTTTGCAGTTTTACAAGCAGCTGTTGTAATGGGACCTTCATCAGCCTGTTTCCATCAATGTCTATAAGCAATACTACCTCCCTGGTTATCCATGATGAGCAGGCAAGATGTACAAAATCATGTCTTGCTGTTTTCCTTTAGAGTAAAACTCAGTACTCATTTATTGCTTCATAATTTATGCTATATGATTGTTGATATGTTAGTCATGCAGTCCTTGATATCATACTTAAAAGTGACAGATACAAGAATGCTGATGATGATGTGGAAGATTCAGAACAGGGACATGTTGAAGACATTATATTCATGTCATCAATAAAACTATATTTGGAGCTAGAATTCCATAACACAAGTAAAGACATAAGTCAACTAAATGAGTCACCAACACACATCTCTAATCCCAAACAGAGCACATAATAAATAAATAAAATGAATAATGGGAGAAAAGTTATGTACAAAGAGTTCCTACACTTCATACAGGTTTGTGAATAGATTCTGATGGACATTAAATGACAGGAAACCCCAAAAGATTTGCATGCTGTTTCTCTATCTCATTTCAATGTTGTCAGTAAGAACAAATACTAGCAAAAAGATGTGATATCTGAAATGATTGCTGTAGAGCAAGGTATCTTAGGACAATGAAAATGGACTCATGGTTCTTTTAAACACAAGTTAGAGTTATCTTTGCAATGATCTCTGCTTAAAGAAAAGGCCTTCTTGGTGGCATACTCTTACAGTTTAAGTGGAGAAGGAAGAATTCTGAGAAATAAGTTATCTACATAAGAGAATTTGTGAAAGAATGACAACGTCCTACCAAGAAATGTCAACTGTGATTTCAATAAACCCATATCTTCTCTAGAGTGGAATAAGATATGGCGTGAAAGAAAAAACATTTAGCAAATGTCTTTATAGAAACTAGGACGAGTGAAGAGTCACTTATCTCAATCAATATTTTATTCTTCTAACTATTCAAGCCTGACCATTTAATCAATGGTCAACCAGAAGTATGAATCAATGTACTGAAAGAGGATACACAATTTTTCCTGACATTTTCAGCCAATCTTTCAGATGTAATTCCCAAATATCAACTTCTTTTAGGCAGAGCAGGGTCATGCCCCAATGAATTATAAAATAAACAAGAACAACTCATGAAATAAATTGTTCCCAAGGTCACTTTATACCCCAGCTTAAAACTAAGTTTGACATTTTATTTCCCTTCCCAACTATAGCTGGCTACTTTCTCCCATAGGGAACATGAGATCATGAGAAAAAAAAGTTATAATATTAAAATAAACTTCACAAAGATACCCCATTTGAAGACTGCTAATGTCTTCCTTTAGCAAATTCCCAAGGGAAAAATTTGCTACAAAGTTAAAATTAATTAAAGTCAAGCATTGCATTACCTCACTAAGTAAATACAAAGAGATTTAACATCTGTCTATACACCCATTTTCTGTATTTTGTTAAGTCTTGTCTAAAAACAGTATTACAACTAAGCACAAGTTTATATTTTTCCAGCAGCTGCGATATATGTTCTGTTATGCAAATATAGTTCCACCATTTAAGTTTAATGCCAACTGCCTCCCAAGATTATCAAATCCTGCTCAATGACCACAGAATTTAGAAAATAAAGTTCCTCTCCTACTATATTCACTTAAAACATCAAAATGTAATCACAGAACAAAACCTTGATTGCTCTGAGATCAGTGCTCTTAAATGACAGAAGTTTGACAGAGAACAATATTGTCTCGACTTCTATATGCCCTATAACAAACAGAATTCATGACTTTTTAACATTATCCATGGTGTCCAGTATCTATGGGAATAGTTCATTTTCAAACTTTGCTGGTACTTTGTTCATGGAGAAGGTTAATGCTTCATCCTCCTTAAAGAAATCACATCTACTACTTTTCTTTAGCTTGTGAAAAACCAGCTAGCATCTTGAAGCTGGGATGCTTACCTCTCGACCTTTGTTCATCTAAATTTCTGGCCCAATCCTGCCTCCTGCACACACTGCTCTTTGTATGCTGATGATAAATTGAATAGAAATTTTGTGTCTTTTAAATAACTCAAGCTTAATAGACCAAGTTAGTGGACAAGAGGCTGAACTGTCCTCATTTGCTTTCCCTGAGGATTTTCCTGCAACATCTCCTGACCTTAAGCAACTGGTGAAATTCATCTGTCTGCACTGTTAGGGGAACATTGAAAACCATTACTTTGGCTGTCATAACTTTTCCTTGACATTTTAATGATCAACACTTTGAGAGGAGTTTCTCTGCCATGCACTTCTCTATTATGGTACAGATAGTGAAATATTTTATTTCTATTACTAGTCTTCCATTATCTTTAGGAAGGATTAACTGAATTTGTGCAAAATGAACTTAATTTCACTGCTTTCCACACATAATGTTTCTTTAGTGAACGTCTTTACCTTGTCTACAAAGTTGTCTTTGTTTTTATTCCTATTAGCATTTTTCCAGTAGAGACTCGCTTCTTTGGAATGACACACTGAGAATGTTTAAAATGTGAAGCAAGACAAATCCCAGTGCCATTATCATTGCCTTCTCAGTCTGCCCCAATTGTCAGCCACATTCAGAGGGTGCATGTACTGGCTTTTTGGGATCCTAGTCTATTTGGGTGCACACCTTCCTAGGCCTGGATGGGGGGAGGAGGGCCTTGGACTTCCAACAGGGCAAGGTACCCTACCCTCTCTTAGGACTAGAGGAGGAGGGTAGAAGGGGGAGTGGGGGAGCTGAAGGGAAGCCGCTGGCAGGGAGGAAGTGGAAATTTTGATTCCTAGTATTAATAAGGTAATAAAAAATAAAATATGAAGCGAGTCAACAGGATTCGATCTTTCATTTTTTATTGTTTGTGTTCTTTATTTGGAGCCTTCATTGCACACTTTTATAAGCAATGCTTTCTCAAAATGTGGTTTTTAACTGAAGTGATTCTACTATATGCCCTCTCACCTCAAAAAAAACCTATTTTTAAATTATGTATTTTTTGATGAATTTTATAATCTTTTCATGCATCTGAATTTATATTTAATCCAGTTGTCTCAATTTTCCAAAGAGTTGCCTTTTCTTTTAATTTTTTACCCAATTCATCTTTATGTTTTTCTTATTTTTTCTAGTTCAGTGTTGGTTGTCTGTAAGGCATATCCAAGTGTCCAGAATGATGATGATGAAAGGACTCAGACTTAGACAAGTGGGCTTATGAAATCATGATTGTTGTTCAGATTACATTAAATAAATAAAAATCTGGTTACTTTCAGTATCACACAAAATTATTCTTTCTATAATTTTAGTCTAGAAAATATCAAACTGTGCTAACTTGATTCACTTCAACCCTTTTAGGAATAGAATACAGCCAAACACTGTCTCCATATGGGTATAAAGGTGTACATATAAAAATTCTCTCATTCCCTATGCCTCATGCTCTCTCTCCTTTAGGCTAAGGGCCATCTATCCACATGTACACTTGCCTAGATAAAATGGCCACATACTTAATCCATGAACATTTGCCCGATGAGATTCCACTTACAAAGTGACTTTTTTTATTACTCCAGAATATGGAAATTCAAGGTCCAAATTCTAATGGAGTTTCTGTTCTTCTACATATGAATCTTCCATTTTGTTTCCTCTGTTTTGGTGATCCAGAGTGAGTGCTTGGTCCCACAGAAAGTAACACCAAAATTATAAGTCACTCTCCTTCCTCAGCAGAGTTCAAGTGAGATTCTTTTAAATACATAACCATGTTCATTTTATTGCCCATTAAACCACACCCCCCACTTTCTTCATTCCCAATGGTCTTTCCTGTCCAACCAGGTAACACATTTGTTGATTGTATAACATCCCTGCCAAACTTGAGCTATGCATTATTCCACTCTTCTGAGTAGAGAATAGAAGGGCAGGGCAAGGATCCCAGAGTACTTAGGGAACATTTTTAATGGAAACCAGGTTTGGGAAACAGAATCCAGAAAGTTTAGTGCCCTCTGTATATATCCTGATCCTAAAACTTCACTGTTAACCTTACGTTCTCTACTTTTGAAGGTAAAGTTCTGAACTTAAAAAGAGTAAAAGAGGTTTGTAGATTTCTTCAATTAGACCTTGCCCGTGAGTTATAGTATTCTTTTTACTATGGAAATATCTGCACTGACCTATAATTATACAAAAGCTTTAATATCCTACAAATATTTTCCCACATCTTTTTAGATTGCGGTTTTACTTTCTCTATAAATAAGAAAGTAAGTTAAGCCTCTGTACTGAGTTGCAATAAAAATTATAGTGACTTTCAGATAGTTTACATGATTTGAAGCATTTGCATTACTCAGATCTACCATATTTAAGTGAGTAAATGTGATGGTTAATTTTGATTGGTCGAGTAATGCCTAATAGATTAATATAGCCTTACTTTGGGCTTGATTTGAAAGTGTTTCTTTGGAAGATTAAAGGACAAGGTCTGAAAGCATAAGGATTTTCTCTCTGCTTCTTGCCTACCAATTATGAACTGTTTTATTGTTGCCAATCTACCCACCATGATGGGATGAACCCTCTAAATCCATAAAACAAAATAAATCCTCCCTCCTCAAATTATTAATCTGAGGTATTTTGATAAAGCAACAAAATGTCAGGCCAACATAGAAAATAAGAAATGGGACTTTATATGACAAGGTAGTTGAGAATGCTTGAAGGGACTGGGAAGACTGTTCACTTGTAAGAACACTTGAGGTGAAGCCAGAGGACCTGATTTCAATTCTTATTATCTATGGAAAAGGTTTAGTTTAGCTACACATGTAAACATAACCTGGGCATCATCAGGGAATAGATGCAGAAGCATTGCTGGGGATTGCTGGCTATACCTTAGCTCCAGACGGAGTAAGAGACTTTGTCTCAGGGGAATAAGGTAAAGAGAGAGGGATCTGGACACTGATCATTCTCCCTAGCATTCCCTCATTCATGACATGTGCACCCTGTACAATGTGTACATACACACATACACACAAAAAATACATGTATACAGGAATATTTGGAAAAATCTTAGAAATGGGTACTTAAAAATCACTGCCAGCAGGAGTTCATTGTTTGGACATAGGCCTGATCTTTCATGGTATTTGTCATTCTGACAATACACAGCTCCAGCCTGAAAGAAATCTGGCCAAGTCCTGCTACGGCTCTTGTTCTTGGACAGAGAATTAAGAAGTCATTCTGTGTTATTGTTTTTATAGGCTTTTATTTATGGTTCTATCTGCTGCTATATGATCAATTTATATTTTTTTTGGTTTGTAGAGATAAGGTTTTTCTGTATAGCTTTGGTGCCTGTCCTAGAACTAGCTCTTGTAGACCATGCTGGCCTTGAACTTACAGTGATCTGCCTGCCTCTGCCTCCCCTCCTGAGTGCTGGAGTTAAAGGCATGCGCCACCACTGCCCAGCAATTCTTTTTGATACATCGGTATAATCTGCAACTTCACACTAATTACTGGAAGTATAAAAAATCAGATATGTTTCTTTATTTGTGGAAATTTTGTCTCTCCCATCGACTTACCTCTCCTCCATATCCCAGCTACTATTCAGGCTATCAAATAATTTTTGGTGTCGTCCTTATGATGTTGGTCTTTGTACATGAAGAATGCAAGAGTGGGCACATGGAACCTTCCAACTATGTTTTGAAGAAAGGCTGAGAAGCCAGGTCATACATGACAGAGTCATGATTGCTTGAGGCAGCCCTTGACACATAGTGTTAAGTCAGGAAGGTAAAGACAATAATATAGTGAAAATTCTGGGAAGGTGGAGATGCCAAGAACATGGAATATCTGTTAACAAAAAGAGGCAGGCTCCAGAGACAGCTCATTAAAGAGGTCTTTGTTTTTTTACAATCATCCAGACCACAAAGGTGGGACTTCCCAAGACTTTAGAGCTCCCATAATACCACTTGTACATCACTTTCACAATTTAACTGGATTTTTATAGCTTTGGTCCAATTTCCCTTGCTGCCACCCTCATTATTTCCTTTTACAATGGAAATATTTCCTATATACTCTGGTGTGATGAAGCTATGCAGGACTATGAAAATTCCTGGAGGTGGATCAAATTTATTATTGATTATGAGATATATATGAGTCTTTGGATGAAAATGAGTAGAATGCTACTGTTTCAATGAATGGATTTTGTTGTCTGGTTAACAGCAGGTATGTCTGTGATGGTTATGCTTTGTGGATTGGAATAAAACTCAAAGGTTAGTAAAGCACACCTTGGCTAGGTGTGTGAGAGTGTTTCCAGCAAAGAATATACCACAAGAAGAAGACCCGCTCTGGAAGTGGGCCACACCACCCTTCAGTCTGGGAGCTTGGAAGAAATTGAAAGGGAAATGGAGAAAGATTACTAGCCTAGGTATTCTTTCTCTATCCTTTTTCTATGTAGAAAGTGAGTTGCTGTACTCCATCACACTCTCCAAGTGTCTTCTGGTGACAGACTAAAACTTCTGGAGACCATAAACCAAAATCTTTTGTGTTCCTTTGGAGTAGTACTGTTGTGCATTTTGTCATAGCAAAGTAAAACCTACTACAGATTAAAGAGAAAATTACTACCCATAATGTCAGTGTTGAAATGAAGGCAAGATCCTTCGTTTGAACACAAGCAAGACTGATGCTCTATAATTGTAGAGTCATGTTTCTAGTTCTTAGAATTGGCTCCTTTTATATTCACACATCCAAAAACTCTCAAAGCACAAGAACATATTTCTCTAAATTGTGTGACATTATTATTGCCCAATTTTAAAGAAAACACAGAACAATATCTTATTTGGTGGGTAATGTTTCTGTGCCTGACAAGTTTACAATGAAATTGAGTACAATTGATAGTTTAACACAGGCCTATACAAACTGCAGGTCCTATTCGTAGCTTAATAAAAAATAAACCTTTATATAGAGATATTTGTTTTTTCTAGGCTTAATGTGAGCACACTATCACAACAGAGGTAAGCTTAGAGCCTTTAAATATGCCAAGCAACTCTGCAAAATGATACAAGAGCTCTGTCTATAGCAATGATGATGTTGTAACCACAGCTAAGTGACCATTTTCTAGCAAATAACTCTATACTCATGATAATTACAAGCAAGCGTGATTAAGTTGGGTGGATTAATGGGGGAGGTAATTGGGAAAGGTAGGGTTCAAATTGAGAAGGAAGGGGAGAAAAAGGGAAACGAGCCCGAAATTACTTTTCTATTGTTGTGGAGCCACCACATATGTGGCAACTTACAAAAGAAAGTTTATTGAGACTCACAGTTTCAGAGGGTGAGTTCATGACCATCATGATAGAGAGCATGGTAGCAGCCAGACAGTTTGGTGCAGGGCAGTAGGTGAGATCTTACAAACATAATTTAGGGAGGTAGTGGGGAGACTTAGAAAGGATGAGCTTTTGAAACCTCAGTGTTCAACTCCAGTGACATACCTCCTCCAAGGCCACGACTAATCATTCAGAGTTCTATCAACAGGGACCAAGGTATTTAAATATCTGGGACTATGGGCACAGTTTTCATTCAAACCACCACAACAGGGATAAATATAATCACAATGAAATGTATGTATGAATAAAATTTTCAAAAAGTAGAATATAAAGGGGCCACAGTAGAAAAGGGGAAGGAAGTTCATGGACAACTTACCTGGATTCTATGCCCTTGTGTGTGCCTGGAAGCAGTACGTGGCCTTAAAGATGCTACTGAAAGTCAGCTGTGATAGGGTCAGTCCTTATCAAAGGGGCCATAGGATGTTTTGTTTATGCATCTGCTTTTTGAATTAACCAAGGTTAAATTTGTATGGAATCATTTACTTTGATCTAGGGTTAGTAAATAGATGATTTTTCCCCATGTATTTTCAGGAATAAAAACACAACAGCTATCCAGCAAACTTCAATTTTATAATAAATTTAGTAATACCAAATCTAATTTCTATTAATAATGTGAATTTCTTCATAAATCCATTTAATAGAGTCAACTTTAAGAACTCAAAGCCATCAGTGCCTCTTAGGAACGATTCTCTACGTCCTTATAGTTAAATAATGATCATTAGCAGTTATTATAACTTGAACTTCATAGCCTGTTAACATTTTATCTCATAAGAGGAAATTATTTCAGGTTTGTTTCCCTGTTTCATCATCTAAAATTTTCTCATGAATTTTAATAATATTTAAAGCTGTTCACAACCAAGTTTATTTAATAAGACACATTGAAGTAGCACAGTATTGAATTTTTTTTTCTAATATGCTGTGCAACTCTGATTAAGCACCAAGCTGGGCAGTGATGGCACACACCTTTTATCCCAGCAATTGGGAGGCAGAGGTGGGCGGATCTCTGAGTTCAAGGCTAGCATGGTCTACAAGAGCTAGTTCCAGAACAGGTTCCAAAGCTACAGAGAAACCCTGTCTCAAAAAACAAAAACAAAAAAACAAAACAAAAAAGAACCAAAGAACTGAAAATTTATTTCTGGCATTGTTTTAAGTTTTAAACCTGTTAATTTTTTAAGCTCTCTCTCCCTCTGTGTGTGTGTGTGCGTGGGTGCACATGAGTATGCAAATTTGTGCGTGTACATGAGTATACAAACTCTTATGCTTGAGTATATGTACTTGCATGGGGCACTCTTGTGGAGGACCCAAGACAACCTTGAGTATCTTTCCTTTCCTCCAGATTGCTAGACACAGCTATTGTTTGCCGTTGCATTAGTCAGGGGAGCTAGTCCTTGAACTTCGAGTGGTCCTCTTGCGTCAGCCTCCCATCTGGCCACAGGAGCCCTGGGAGCACAGGTGCACATGACCCATATTGGCTGGCTTTTGTTTTTGTCTTATTTTTCTGAGGGAATGTGACTTTTGAGGATCCAACTCAGGATCTCACATTTCGACCACAACCATTTAATTATATTTTTTGATAGAGAAGTCTATAGTTTGTTGTAGAGTATTATTTTAAGGTGTGTAACATTTATTTTTGCTCTGGAACATTTGTTTAATGATGTAAAACTGTGATGCTTTTGTTTTTGCTGCATTCGTTTAACTCTGTGAAGCTGTGATTCTTTGCCTGTCTGAAACACCTGGTGGTCTAATAAAGAGCTGAAGAACCAATAGCAAGGCAGGGGAAAGGATAGGCGGGGCTGGCAGGCAGTGTATAAATAGAAGCAGCAATGAGGAAAACAGGATGCAAAACAAAGCAAGGAGAAGCGGACATCAGGAGCCAGCCACACAGCCAGCCATGGAGTAAGAAAGCAAGTGAGATATGTTTAATCCCAGTTCTCAGGAGGCAGAGATAGAAGAATCTCTGTGAGTTAAAGGCCAGCCTAATCTACGGAGAGAGTTCAAGGACAGCCTCCAAAGTTACACAAGGGAAACTGTGTCCCAAAAAAAGTAAGTTATACAGAAATAAAAAATGGAAAAGCCCAGAAGCAAAATGTAGTCAGGATAAATTTAAAAACTGTTTAGAAACAAGCCAAGCTAAGGCTGGGATTTATAAGAAAGAATAAGACTCTGTGTGAGATTTATTTAGAAGCTGGGTGGCAAGCCACACTGAAAGGCCCAAAGAGTCAAAGAGTAAAAATCAATTGTTACTTCTAATAGTAAGAAAAAAATTCCAGCTGTTAACCATAGATATTTTTTAAATTGGTAACTAAGTAGACTTTAAAATGCATACTTTAAAAAGTTAAAGCATGGCTTTTACCTAAGTTTAAAATGAGTAACTGTTATCTTCCTTTCAATTTAATAATTCACAAAGCCATCTAAAATGACAGTCTAATTAAAAGTGGAATTTAGAAATCAAAGGTTCATATTAGCCAATCAAGAGACTTGGAGGAAATGAATTTATTAATAGAGGCAATATTAGTAAATATCTAATGAGGCCATAATAATAGAATTATCTTTTCCATTAGATAAGAATCTAAAAATACACATAATAGTTAGCACAAAGTAGTGCTCTAATCAAATATTAAATATACAATCAAACACAGGTACCTTCTTCTCTACAATGTTTGGTGAGTCTGCTAAAAAGGCAGGAAAAAAACAGTTAGGACTTGAAAAGAGGAAAAACCACTAATCTTTACTTGATATTCTCATAAATTTTTTAAACAATTGATAAAGAGAAAATATCTAAAGAGCAATTAACACTAGGTTAATTGGTTCATTGGGAACTCTTTCTCTTTAAAACTTAATTGAGATATAAAGAAAGAACAAGCTAATTTATTGTAGTTACAAGCACAAGCATTTTTGCAAAGCAAAATCCCTGATTTCAAGAAGATAAAAATACAGGTGTGATAGTGTACTCCTGTATTCTCAAGCAATTGGGAGGCTAAAGAAGGAGGATCATGAGTTTGAATCCATTCTAGGCTTTAGAGGAAGATTACCTTTAAAACAAACTCTATTCAACTTAGTACAAGCAATGAAAGTAATCAAGACAGACAGGCATGGGTGGCCTTATTTCTTGATGCTTGTTGTTGAGGATCGCTTTTGTCTCTTGTCTTTAATTGCACCAGTGCCCCTGACCCCCAAATCAAAGCCATTCGGTACCAACTTGGAATACCCGGATATCAGATTCAGCATTTATGGAGAAGAAAGTTATGCCTTTGACTCCATGGGACCATGTCAGGAAATAGTTTTTCCATTTTGAATTATTCTTTTTTCAGTCCAATAAGGGACCTACCACGTAAACAGATCACCAACCTCAGCACAAGAGTAGGGGAACTCAGGTAGACACAAGCAGAAGTGGGCAGGTGGAAAGATGGGTACCTTTTGAGAAAAATATGCACCCTTTTAATTCTTATTAATTACTGAATAGGTGTTTTTACACAACTATTTCCTAAATGTGTTCAATAAAGTGTGGTAAATAAAAATGTGGCCAAAAAAAGAATTTAAAATTTTAACTCATTTTATCTAAAGCACATTTGTGTTTTACTTAAAACAATTTGTTGATTGCCAGAACATAGAAACAAAAGGGGGGGTTCCTATGGTCAACTAATTAAAGTTAAGCTTCAATTTTAGCACTTTATTAATAACCATATTGACAAAAAGAGTTCATTTTTTATTGCAGTCTTACTTTACCTTTTGGAAGAACTGGGAGGGTTGATTTCTATGGAAAATGTCTGACTAACCAAAGATTTCAGTTTAAGAAATCTCATTCAATAACACTACGAATGATTAAAAGTTTTGCTGGCAATCCATGGTAGAAGAAAAAAAAGTAATAAATGCTGAGTGGTTTTTATTTCAAATCAAGTACTCATAAAAAATTAGCATTGAAGACTAAATTTTTAGAAGATATTAAATATTTCAAAATGCAAATAATTAATAATAATATTTTAATTCAGACAAATCCATACTTTGTTTCCTATATATGCAAATGTCACTTAATGTACCTCACTTGGATGACTTCTACAAGTCAATTTGAAATACAGTATTTTCTCTTAGCAGTATGTGATTGATGCATTTTTAGTTTAAGTAAATTGCAGTGGTCATCATTGCATATAAACCTTGGCAACCCATATCTCTGCTGTGAATTCTTAAGTTAGATTTAAAAGAATGATACTTAACTTTAAAACTCTTGAGACAGGAAAAAATGGGCACATGTTAATGCTTAGATCTTATGGATTGCCAACAACAATAAAAATGAAGAACTATTATAAGATGGTAAAACATTTAAAATCATCTTCTTTTGGCTACCTGATCAAAAAAAGCACATTGTAGTAGAAGGAAACTCATGCTGGTAATTGTTTTCTTTGGATTTATTATAAAACTTATGATATTTTACTCAATAACAGAAGTATCACTAGACAATAATGTATAGGTTGACAAAATGCATAAGAGTAAGCACCATGAGTGAGAAGACAGCAACAGTGTTCCATTAGTTATCTGAATCACCTGAGACTGTGGAATCAATAAATTCATTAAATTGTTGATGTTTATTCATCTATGATGGATTTAGTAACCACAGTGAAGTGTGGTCCTAACAGTAACCTCTTCAGGCATGTCTATATGGATTTTAAAGGTTACAAGACTCTCATACGTGGAACTTCAAATATTTTAAAGTATTTATGGGAAATGAACAAATTGT
>LOJH01014663.1:0-23966 GCA_001685095.1 Ellobius talpinus
AGAAACTGTATTAATTAAATCACTGCTTGGCCTATTAGCTCTAGCTTCTCATTGGGTAGCTCTTACATCTTAAATTAACCCATTTCCATTATTTTATACTTTACCACGAGACTCATGGTTTACTGGCAAGGTTCAGTGCATTTGCCTCCTGTGGCAGCTACACGGCATCTCCCTGACTCCACCTTATTTCACCCAGCATTCAGTTTATGTTTTCCTGCCTAACTCTACTCTGCCTTATCACAGGCCAAAGAAGCTTCTTTATTCATTAACCAATAAAAGCAACACATGTACAGAAGGACCTCCCACATCACTTGTGGGACTCCTAACAGCAGGAATATGGGCTATCTCTAACTCTTTTATACTGGCTTTTGGGACCTTACTCCTCCTACTCGGTTGGGTTGCTTTACCCAGCCTTAATACAAGGGGAGGTGCTTAGTCTTACCGCAACTTGATATGCCATGTTTTATTGATACTCATGGGAAACCTGCCCTTTCCTGGATGGAGATGGAAGAGGAGGGGATTGGAGGATGGGGATGGGGGAAGGGGCTGGCAGGGGAGGATGGGAGGAAGCTGCAGCTGGGGTGTAAAATAAAAAGATGAATAAAACAGAAAAAGGAAGAAAGAAAAGGAAAATGTGTTACAGGCTTGCCTACATTCCAATCTTATGGAGACATTTTCTCAATGGAGCGTCACTCCTCTCAGATAACCTTAACTTGTGTCAAGTTGGCATAAAAACAGCCAGCACATTGGCCATTTAGAAGAACAAAGCCAATAGATTCGTAGGACCTGTAACTTCCTCAAACCATGTTTTTTTTCCCCACATTTACAGTACCAGGTATACATTTCTTACCGCGGAGCAGGCCTTACACTCAACCGAGAAAGCAGTTGTTTACCCCATAGACAGTCTTGCCACTATTGCACAAAGGGAGACATGCTGTCTCACAGGTTGGTATTAATTACATCCAGGGCCTAGCAGCAGCTTGCATAGCATCTTCCAGCACTGTGAAAGTTAAACATCAAGGAGAAAGATTCCTGGTGTACTCGAGATCAGCTTCTCTGAGTCCTGTAACCTGAGTATGCAGTGTCTTCAACAGTTGAGTCTTACCATCTAGTAATTTTGGTGGGCCACCAAAAACAAGGGCAATAGCCTGTACTGTCTGGGGTACTCTGGCATCTCCTAGACCAATACATTGTAGGCAGTAAACCATGCCTAGCTCTGACATTTTCATCTATTATCCCTCATCTTCTGGTAGTAGCATTGTTCACTAATATAGGATATCCCTGTTCACACTTCTTTTTTTTCTTTTTTAAATGTGTTTTGATTAGCTTACAAGCTAGTAAGGTTTCATAAGGCTTTTTAAAACATCCATAGTTTTGGTTAACCTACTTTAACTCCTCCTTTTTTTATCCCATTGTCTCCTACCTCACTTAAACCTTTAGCTCCCACCCCAGTTCTTTATTAACATGTATGTTTTACTATCTGCTTTCATTCTATTTTTGTTCTTGAGTTGCAAGAGCCTAAGTTCCCAAGTAGCTTCTTCATGTACATTTTATTTCTGTTAAGACTTCCTCTGGCCTCTTGTTTCCCATCCGTATGACCTATTTGATCCTTCTTCTCCCAATATCATCCCTTTCTGCTGTTAATTTTACTATATTGTGCTGTCTCTATCTCCCTAAAATCATCCCCACTCCCAAGCCAAAGGCCTGTCTCTAGCTTCTTAGCTTCCATCAGACATGGTTCTAGGACAGCGTGAGGCACTGTCCTAGGTTCTGAGAATATAGCCCTGGGCAGAACAAAAGGAAGCTCTTCTTTCCTAACTTAGTTTTGTGGGTAGGGAGATGGGACTTAGAGAAAGGGAGAATCAACAAGTGTCTCTGTAAGAGACGAGGAGAAACAGATGCTGTTGGTTCAGCTAAAGCAGGAAATGGGGGTGAAGAAACCAGAGCAGGGAAGAGGCTTGGCTTCACAGAGCTAGGGAATTCTAAATGTGGGATGAACATGGCCTCCCTGTGAAGGAGGTGAAGGGGCGAAAGTGGTGAATGCCTGCGAGTGAGTGGTACAGATATAGGTAATAGAAGATGCTGCGGAGGCCTCGAGATGGGAGTGTACCTGAAGTGCCTGGAGTTCCCCCAGCTTGATGCAGCTTGGGACGTTCTCATGGGACTGAGACAGACCAGAGAAAGGTTTAAGGTAACTCTAGTACATCATCCACTGCTGTGAATAGGGCAAGCATCTGAAAAGGCAGGCAGATTGCTGTGAATTTGAGACCAGCCTGGTCTACACAGTGAGTTCCAGGACAGTCGGAGCTATAGAGTAAGACCCTGTCTCAAAGATAAATTAATTAAAAGGGAGGGAGGGAGGGAGGGAGGGAGGAAGGGAGGGAGGGAGAGAGAGAGAGAGAGAGAGGCCAAGCCTTTCCCCCTAGCTGGGAGAGAATGCTCTCCCCAGATTTGGAGCAAAGCAGCAAGAAGTGTTTTCTGATTTCAACGTTAAACTGTTCCCTGACTTGAAAATGTATGCAGTCCAGTCACATGACTTCTCTTAGAATCCTTTAAAAGCCCTGTTCAAGCAAGCCAGTTTATAAATAAAACAAATAAAACCCTGCCCATGAAAATGCCCAGAATACGCTGTTTGCTCAATAAATGTTGGCATATTACCATGCAACCATGTTTTTATATTGTTTCATAAAGATGCAAGATATTAAAGTTTTAATAAATGATGTATGCTGTTTAGTATTATCTTTTAGTTCTTGGTGGAAATTTAGGTGATAACTAATGAATTAGGAAAGAATATGTATAGAAATACTTTGTTTCTGATTTCTAAATATGAAAACAGTAGCTCAGTACTTATCTATAGAAAACTGTCCAAGGCTAGGAATGAGATCTAATTGTGATAAATTGTATCATTGTGAGAAGACACATAATGGACAGAATGGAAGTTCAGCCTTAAAATCTATTTATAAACTGCTGAATGCCACCAAACATGCTGTGATTTCTTTTTGCTGTATTGTTATGTAAGTGATGAACCATTTTTTCCAATTGTTTCTTTGTTTTGCAGAAAGAGAAGGAGAGGGGAGGGGAGGGAGGGTGGTAAGTAAGAGGGAAGGAAAGGAGAAAGGAGGAAATATTGGTTTATGTTGTGAAGTATTAAAAACATGAAGAAAGAGCAACCAACAACACTTCACCATGTAGTAAGTCTGGGAACTCTGGAAGCCGAGAGCCTCTCACAGCTTTCCAGAACCAATATCCTTGTTCTGAGAGAAGTATGAACCTTCCCAAAGGCCCATAGGGATTACTGCTTCAAAAATCTGTGTATCATAATCATTACAAGGGAGGCTAGAGGCAAAAGAAGAAACAACGAAAGAGTTCATTGCTAGAGTGTGAGGTTGTCCATGGAAAGCATAGTAAAAGCTATTTTTATACAAAAATCAATGTAAACAAGTGACGGTTACATTGATTCTACCCTCTCTACGATTTTATTTACTTGTTTGGTTTCTTTGTGTACTGAAGACTGAACACGTGAGGCAAGGACCCTACCCTGGGTTGCAGTCCTAGCCTCTGTTTGAATGCATATTTTTCCCCTTTTAATTTTTGATGTTCTTTTTTTAAGGAATTAACAAGCATAATAAACTGCCAAATATTCATTTCCCAGCAACGCCAGTTGTCTCTCCTAATCTTTCTTGTCCCGGAGTTGATTGAGTCTGGTATCAACAGTCATCCAGCCTATGAATTCTGTTGGCCTGGTGTGCATTTTTCCATCTTTTACCTTTAACTCCACTGAGGCTTTTTCTGTTTTTGTTATTTTTTGAGGCAGAATCTCGCACTACAGCCCAGACTGTCCTCAAACTCACCACAATGCTCCTGTCTCAGCCTCTGAATTGCTGGAAATACAAGAGTCAGTCTATGAGTCTTAAAATAGTTAAATACTGTTTTCACTATTTGCCTCTAGGGTCCCAGCACTGTGAAGGTTGAAATGGTAAGATCATTATTTCAAGGCCAGCTCAACTATAGACCAAGCTACAGGTCAATACAAACTACATAGTGTGACCCCCTCTTAAAAACAAACAAACAAACAAATCCCCAAGCTATCCCACCCAAACACACACATACACAGTATTATTAAAGTAAGGTTTTTTCCTTTTTATAGACAATATTGTTGAATCTTCATTTTTAAAACTTTAATCTGATGATATTTGCTTTTAAAATGCAATGTATAGATACTTGAAGCTCATGCATTTAGCAATATTGTCACCTTGACCCTAACACTTTGTCATGTCTAGTCTGTTTCTTTTTTATTGCCTCTAATTGACTAATTACATGCTTTTTATTTCCTAGTTATTAGCTTTAGTCTATTTTGGTTTCTCCTCCCTACGATTTAAAATATTCTTCTCCAGCTTACACTCTACTCACACGCAGCGTTGGTCTGTGTCACACACAGTGAAGAGCCTTGCAGAAGTGCACATCTGTGCACATCTGTTTTTCTCATTCTCCTGCTATTGCAGCGGTTTCACTGTGATGTGTGATAGATACCACAGTGCATGCGTCCTCATCTTTGAAGAGCTGATCTTCCAAAGGAAACCTCTAAAAGGTAAAGGATGATTTTGTGCTGTGCACCTGCTCAGCATGTCTGTGTCCCTCTGGTATCCTCTCCCTCTTCCACGGCAACTCCGTTTAATTCTTTTTCACAATGCAGGTCTTCTGGTGACAAGTTTCCCCAATTAATTGCATGTTATTATTTCAAAAGCCTTTTCACATAGAAAGTTCACGGTTGGGTGTTTTACAGTTAACGTGGCATCATGAAAGCTGTCTCACTCAGGCAGATCTCTTTAGGCTTACAAAGAATCTCTCTTTCATTTTTCTTTCTCTTCTTCCCTTTTAGATTTTTTTCACTCATTTTTAGCAATTCGAATAATATGTTTTTGGAATAGTTTTCTCTTTGTTGCTCTTGTTGGGATTAATGGGCTTTCTGGACCTATGACTCTACACTTTCCTTATACTTTGGAAACATTTCTAGCATTCTTCATCTCTTCCCGTCCTCTTGTTCTGGAACTCCAATCACCTGTAAGAAAGTCTGTTTGATGTTGTCTGATGGACCGCTGAGCTCCGCCCACCAAGGTCTTTTTTCCTTTTCTATGGTTCAGTTTGGATAGTTTCAAGTACTTAGGTTTTCAAGTCCAGTGACCTTTCCTTCTCTGTGTACTAGTATGAAGATTTTCATGATCATTTATGTTGGAAGACTGATACTTGCTTTTGAAGATTGTAAGTGTGGATATATGATGTTTAGTGTATCTAATTGACTCAAGTGAATTCAATGAAAATTTAAAATTTTTACTTTAGGTATTGCTGTTTTCAGCATAAAGGCTTTAAGAAAAACAACACCACAGTGTTTTTGTAAACATGTTATTTGTGTGTCAGTAGTCAACCTGATAACACTTTATACAATTTCATCGAATAATGTTGACCTCACAACAGACTACTTACTTTAAAATCTTCTGAAACAAACTGCATTTGAACACTGAACATAAGAAACATGTGTGAACACTAAACATAAGAAACAGGTGTGAACACTGAACATAAGAAATGGGTGTGAACACTGAACATAAGAAACGGGTGTGAACACTGAACATAAGAAATGGGTGTGAACACTGAACATAAGAAACATGTGTGAACACTGAACATAAGAAACAGGTGTGAACACTGAGCACAAGAAACAGGTGTGAACACTGAACATAAGAAACAGGTGTGAACACTGAGCACAAGAAACAGGTGTGAACACTGAACATAAGAAACGGGTGTGAACACTGAACATAAGAAACGGGTATGAACACTGAACATAAGAAACAGGTGTGAACATTGAACATAAGAAACAGGTGTGAACACTGAACATAAGAAACGGGTGTGAGTGGTGGGGGAAGCACAACCCCCAGGAAGAGAATCAGTCTCACAAATATAAAACCGTCCAATTACATATTTTATTTTTTGATTGTTTTTTTTGGTTTTTTGAGACAGGGTTTCTCTGTAGCCCTGGCTGTCCAGGAACTCACTCTGTAGACCAGACTGGCCTTGAACTCAGAGACCTGCCTACCTCTCTCTCCCTAGTGCTGGGATTAAAGGCGTGTATCACTGGCTTGATTACGCATTCTAAACAGAAAGGCTCTAGAAGGATCAGATGATATGGGTTTTAATTGTGTAATCGTCACATTTGCTCTCTCTCCTAATTGTGTTTGTCTTCCTCACAATCCCCAGTGTATTTTAAAAAGTGATTGACAGCCCTGACCCGTGAATTACATCACTTCTGTTATTTCTTGATGTTTTCCTGTTGACTTGCTTGATTCCTGTTTTAGGCACTAGTTTTTCCTGCTTCCCCAGTAACCAATAACTTTATTAAAGACTATAAACATCAGAAATGTTAGGTTCTAAACAGATTTTAAAATGTCTCTTTAAAGATTTATTTACTTTTATTTGATGTGTATCCCTGTGTGTGTACATATACATCAGAAGAGGGTGTTGGAGTCCCTGGAGCAGGAATTATATAGCCAGTTGTGAATCACGATGTGGGTCCTAGGAACCAAACCCTGATTTTCTGGGGGAGCAGGAAGTGCTTTTAACTGCTGAATCAGCTCTCCAGCCCTCTTGAAAGTCTTTGAATCTGTTTTCAGGAGACACTTCACTTGCAGATAAACTTGATGTTTTTGATTTCTCTCTCTCTCTTTCTTTCTTTTTAAACTCAGGGTCCTCCTTACATGTGGTAGACTAGCAATCTCACTGAGCGCCTTTTGAAGCTGAAGTTTCATTGGGGTCAACCTAGTATAACAAGCTTTACTATAGAGCAGTGGTTCTCAACCTTCCTAGTACAGGTTAATTAGGAAGTCTTTTAATATAGTTCCTCATGTTGTAGGGACCCCTAGCCACAAAATTATTTTTGTTACTACTTCATAATTGTTATGTGCTACTGTTATGAATCATAATATAAATATCTGCTATGCAACCCGATGAGGGCCGTGACCCACAGGTTGAGAACTTCTGCTACAGAGTTATCTTCAGCCACCCTTAAGAAAGTTTTCTCCTGGAGTCGCTCCCAGTGCCTGAGGTCTCCTCACAGGCTTGTTAAGAGCTCAGTTTCTCTTAGCTTTGAAGGAGCTCTGGGGATTTTTCGTCTTCTGGTATCGCAACCATGAGCAGCCATGTGAAGTTTCTGCCTGTGTATTCTCAGCTTGTTCTTCTTAGAGACTTCTTCACTCTCTCTGGATTCCATCAGCCCTCACTCTAATCAGGGATATGCCGTTAAAGTCCTTGGACCTAAATGTGGTTCTGCCTCTTGCTCCAGATCGTTGGCTGCATTGGTCCAAGGGTGGAGGGAACAGAACCAGGGAACAGGGTTCAAGATGGCTATTGGGACCAATGGAGACAGCCCTCCAGAAGACAGTCTTCAGTGAATCAGCTCAATTTTATTCCAGCGTATAAGGAACTTGTAGGACTGGGAAGCCTGGGGACAAACCCTAACTTGCATGAAATGGCACGCTCCTATCATACAGCTGGATTAGTGGAAGCACTCTGGCCCTATCTAAATGGCTAGAGCAGTTGCCTAATTACCATGTGGGTCATCAGGGGAAGAGCATCTGCAGGGGACTGTATCAAGGGTCACCCTTGAGATAAGTCAGGCATCCCGGGCCTAGAGACATCCTCCAGATAAGGCTAGGCAGAGAGCAGGAAGCTCAAACATTTGTCCTATTTTCTATATGTTTTCCTGGGGGCAGTGAGCACAGCAGCGTTTTCGTCAGTATAGCTGGCAGAGGAAGTCTCACTTCCATAATTATCTGTTCATAGCCAGCAAGGTTTGGATACCTGTACAAATCCCTTCCCTACTATATAGATGTGCATATCATAGAAACAATCCATTTTAAGTTGATGGTGGACAGAAGGGCAAACTCATCTGTGCCGTAGATGTTGGAATTCTGCAGCCTTGGTCTGAGCTACCTTTGTTCTGCTGGAAATCCACAGTTCAGTTTACAACCAACAAAGGAAGATTTTGGTTTTATGTTCCAAGTTATTTGATTTTCACTCAATTCAAGTGCCAGTTACTTGCAAACTCATGAACCTAATGTTTATTTGGTTTCCTTTCAGAAAACCATGCACACTTATTTAAACCACACGATCTCAGCATATGTATCGGCCAGTGATTATTTACATGTTAGATTACTTCTACTTATGTATAGCTTAATTGATTAAGTGTTTGCCAAGACAATTTAAAGAGCTGCTAATTTATCATTTTGACACATATTATTTGAATGCTACCCAAATGAAAATCTTTTATAATCTCCCTCTTAACTATTTTGTCTACAATAACTGAGCTATTTGTAGAGGTTAATGTTTACCAAAGCCATTCCAGAAAGCTACATAATACTCTATAAATGACAAAACAACAAAACCAACAGGCCTTCAGCAGCTGAGTCAAAGCCCTGAGCTACATACACCTTATAAACACACAGAGCACCTGTGTTCTCAGTCATTACAGCACCCTGGCTTTGAGCAATGGGAACAGTGTTTTGTTTTGTCTTGTTTTTCTTTTAAGAAAGCCAGATTTGTTTCATTTTTCCCTTTTTCTTTTTAGCAAACACAGGTAGCACTGTATAGTGAGGACTGACTTTTTAACTTATTTACTGTTTGTTATTTACTTATCTTTTTAGCTTTAGAAGTTTCATGGTGACGATGAGCGGAAAATGCCAAAACAGCATCCTTCTACTTTACCATGAAACTTGTAGGGAGAAGGAAAACCAGTTTCTCCAACAGAACGACACAGGGTCTATCAGCTGCTCCAGTTCAGCCCTCATATTAAGGAGTAATTGACCAATGTATAACAAACTAAAAAAAACTCCACCAAACTGTAACCAAATAAAAACACACAAAAGAAAGTGTGAAGTCTGTTTGTTTTTCTTTTGGTGTGTGGTTTTATTTTATTTTCTTGGTTTTGAAGGGTTTGTTGTTGTTTTGGTTTTTGGGAATGAACTTAACGTTGATTGGCTTGGGAAGGGGAGAGGATTGAGACAGACTTGGGGGGAGAAGAAGAATATGATCGAAATATACTTATATTTAAAATTGTTTTAAATGATAAAAATGTAATTTAAAAGCTAAAACATTTTATGTAAAATTATCTTAATTTGCTTTACTCTCCCTCTGATATTAGGCAGTGGAATCATTTTCCACCTTCCCCCTTATCATAAAAAATTGTTTTGTTAACTATCATAAGGATGAAGCAGCATAGGTAAACAAGAAATTCTGGGCATGATTTGTGGAAGAAAAGATTTGCAAGGTTTCTGGGCAATGGCACCCTGGGAAAAGCAGGCAAGAATGTGTGTGCGGTGCAGAAGGGTGCTCAGGCGGTGTGTGCTTCAGTAATGAGCTGTCATGTGTGGTGACGGTATCTCAGATGATCAAGTCTGTAAGAGGAGGAGCATGCCTGAGCAGGTGACAGCTGCCTGCCTGGGGAGAAACCGGCTGAAGCACAAAAGAAGCAACCTCCTTCTACTCTTAAAAACATTTTTAACTAAAAGAGCATCTTATTAGGAAAGTCCCACAAGTACATGAAGGGAAAATCATTTTCTAATCCTACTTTCATGCTCTATAGATGCCCACTGGAAATTTCATGCTATATCATCTTCCAGATGGTGTATAGAAATAAATATGAACACAGATTGACAGATAAGTCATGTATTATTATATACATATTGTATATTGTCTTCCAAAAACAAAACTAAATTATGCATAATATCTGGCTCTTTTCTAATTTTTTTGTGAGATTTCCTTTCTACAGGGGTATGCTACAAATGTAACTCAGGTATCACTGATGTGCCCAGTTTCCACCCCAACTTCTGTAGCAACCAAGGTAATTGTAGGTGGGACCTGATTACAGAAAGGCCACTTGACCAGGGAGAAATCACCCTCATTTTAAGTTGCCTTCCTATCCCTGTGCCTGTACAATTCACATGTCAAATCCCTAAGAATGTTTTGGATGAATGATAAATAAGAAAAAAATGTTCAGAATTCCAGATGCCAGGTTTCTCCTTTGAACTTCTGTCAAAAGTTGCTATATTCTGCTTCATGTCATGGTTGTGTGGTCTTGTCATTTCAGTAACTCTGGTGCTCTGAGGTGCGGCCAGGTGCTGTTTTGCCTGTCCTTGGTCAGTGCTTGTCATGCGTTGAGTATTTAGTAAACTTTATTGAATGTGTGAATAAATTAATGAGCAGATAAGTGAGACTACAAACATAAATGGTAGCGCCGAATCACACAAGAAAAGGAAGCATACTGGACGGAAAACAAATGAGTTTTCAAAGTAAACATAATGACTCCTAATACATTATATAGCCAACATTTATCATGCAATCATATTTCCTATTAGAAAAATTTTAAAACATACCTATCCTAAATGAATAATCTACTAGGTTTATCTTTGACTTAAAGGGGATGGGGGATAAAAATTAGCTATTGGACAGATTTCCTATGAAGATACACTCTAGAATTGTTAAGAATAGCTGACTTGTATACACAAAGAATGCTCCTTCCTCCTCTTAAAACCCATTTTCAATCACAAATTTCTTTTTTCTTCTTTGAGACAGGATTTTACTTCATAACCCGAGCTAGCTATGAGCTCTGGCAATGGTCCTCCTCCTTAGGCTCCCGAGAGCTGCCATCACAGGGTGTCATGTACCACTACACTTGGCTTAAATTCCAGGTGTGTGAGTGTGTGTGTATGGGTGTATGGGTGTGTATGTGTGTATATGTGTGTGTATGTGTTTGTGTTCATGTGCAATTCATACACAGAGGACATTGTCATTTTCCACCTTATTTCCTGTGGCAGGGTTTCTCGCTAAGCCCAGAACTAGGCTGTACGTCCCAGGGACCCTCCTGCCCACTTCTCAGCACAAGGGTCACAGGAGACTCTCCTGCCCACTTCTCAGCACAAGGGTCACAGGAGAATGCTACCTGATCTGACTTTCTTTTATTTGTTTGTCAGGGAGACGAACTCAGGTCCTCATGCTTGGTCAGTAAGGGTAAGGGCTCTCACCTGCTTAGACATCTGTTTAGAACCAATCATTTTTAAATAATGTTTTTATATACCTCTAAAAATATAATGTCTTCTGCTGGAAAGACGTGAACAGAAAGCAACCATTGTTGCTGTTGCTGCTGCTGGTGCTGCTGCTGCTGATGGTGCTGCTGCTGCTGATGATGGTGATGATGATGATGGTATCGATGATGACGATGGTGATGATGATGATGATGATGATCGTGATGATGACGATGGTATCGATGATGATGACGATGGTGATGATGATGATGATGATGACGATGGTGATGATGATGATGGTGGTGATGATGATGATGATGATGACGATGGTGATGGTGATCGTGATGATGATGATGGTGATGATGACGATGGTATCGATGATGATGACGATGGTGATGGTGACGATGGTGATGGTGATGATGATGATGGTGTTGGTGATGGTGGTGATGGTGACGATGGTATCAATGACAATGACGATGGTGATGGTGACGATGGTGATGGTGACGATGGTGATGGTGATGATGACGACAATGATGGTGATGATGACGATGGTGATGGTGATGATGGTATCGAGGATAATGATGATAATGGTGATGATATGATACAAGCTGGACTTGAATTCAAACGAGCCTAAGCTGGTCTCGCTTTCATAGAAACCCTCCTGCCTTAGCCCCTGAGTGCTGGGGTAACAGACACAACACCAAACAAAAGAACTCCTGAAAAGGGGATATGCCCTCATAGCAGGGTAGATTGCTGTTTCAGCACCCAAGACAACTGCCACAGAAAATCCTTACTCCAAGAAAACTGTCTTAAGAATTTATTCCTTTTTCAGTTCTCAGCTAGTATTTGACAAGAACAACCTGTAGAGGGCGTCCTTGCACCAAGAGCCATAGAGCAATAACACAGAAAACCACATGCTTCAAGTCAAAGAAAATGTCTATTGTGTTTCAAAATTATTACCTGTGATTGAGTGATGCTGGTTTTACAATGTTAAAGGGTTTTAGGTTTGCCTAATGTAGTACAACATTATACAAATGAATATTCACTGCAACAGTAAAATAAAATGTTGAGGAAAGATATTCCGTTTTATGAGATAGGGTCTCAGGTAGCCCAGATTGACTTCAAACTCCATGTAGATTATATTAACAATGAGCTCCCGAGGCCCCTGCCTCTAATTCTTTAGCGCTCATATTATAGCGTGTGCCACCGTAATCAGTTTACATGTGTTGATTTCAAGGAAGAGTGGCCATGAAACTTTGGAGGCAAACAATCTTGTGATTGCTCAGGACAACGAGGAGTCCTTACGAGAGGGGGCTTTGAAGTCAGAGCGATTGTGATTTGAACTCTGGCTCTTGTTGTTCACCAGCTGAATATCTGTGCTCAATCTACCGAACTTTTAAAGCTTTAGTTCCCCATCAGTAAAATGAGAATAGTAACAGTAGCTTCCACAAAAGAAATAAACACTATAAAAAATGAAGTTACGTGGAGTTCACTTCAGTTCAAACGGACAGTCTTCTATGTACCCTCCATACGCACACATACTATCCTCTTTCTATCAGTTTGGTTTTTTTAAAGAAACTGTTCGTGACTAACATTTGTTGAACACGCACACGTCCGACTTCTGTTGTGTAGTTTCTGTTTGATTTTCCCTGCGGAGAGACCCGCTGCTTCGCAAAGATCTTAGGGTGCATTGGTTCAAAAGCAAATGGGTGAGAAAAAAAGTAAACAAAGCTATTCCTGAGTCTGAAAACTTCTTGTGTTTTTGAAAAACCTTTTGCTTCCGTTTTCTCTGTACACTCAAGGAGTCAAGCAAGAGGCAAAAATCTTCCGTGCACTACTGGATGAGGAGGTAATGCTGGAAGCCAAGGCCAGCAAGGCGCTCTTCCCAAAATACCCGCCATCTCGTCCAGAACACCTAAGATTTCAGGGACTGGGCACGCGCCTTCATTTTTTTCTCCAAAATCCAATTTTTTTTAGGGGAGTCTTATCGTCGTGGGAAAGGTGTGTGTCTGTGTGTGGGAGGAGCGCAGGGCGGTCACAGCTCACAGCTATCATCCAGGGCCCAGGGAACTATTCTGGGTGCAATTGGATTATCAAGAAGACAAACCACGCCACCTGTCGGGTACCGGTCCAGTGCATAAATGAAAAGTCCCTCTGAGGACCAGCGCTTGCAATAGCCCCCCTAGCCCGTAGAATCTCGGTATTTAACTTCCCGGGAAAAGGGCTAAACTGTCAGTTAGAGAAGACAGGGTTTGCAGACAAGCACTCAGACATACACTTAGAGAGTGAAGGTGGACCAGGTGCGTTCAGTTAGCCCCCGGGGTGGAAGACGGAGTTATCATCATCTTTGATGGCCGGCCAATCGAGCCCAGCTTTTTCCCCTTCACTGCATCCCTGCTCCCACACACGTCTCTTCTGGCAGAAGGATCGAGAGACGACCTTGAAGTCCCTTTGGGTGCATTTTCTCTGTTGTGTTTCCTTCACAACCCGGGGCGTGCAGTACTTCATTCATTTGGAGCAAGCGAGCAAGCGTGGTCTCCCGGGTACCAGGGCCTCCCCGCCCACGCGGCCCCGCAGCGCCCCTTAGTGGCGGCCGCCCGCGCCTCCCCAGCTCTTAGCGCTCGCCGGTGCCAGCCTTTCCCGCGGTTCCTCCCTCCAGCGTGTGATCCTCTAGTTGCTGGCACTGAGGGACGTGCTGGCACCGCCAGCTTTGCCAGCATCGTGTCTCTGCGGTCCCCTCTGCCTCCAGGCCCCCTCCTTCTGCGCCGCTGCGCATACACTCCCTCCTTGCTCCCTCCTCTCCAGCACTCCCCAGGCTCACTCGCACCGGAGACCGGAGACTTGAAAGTTCAGCCGTTTTAAGTGGCAGCAGCTCCAGCCCCGCCAGCTGCAACCNAAAAAAAATAAGAAAGAAAAAAAAAAGAAAAAGGAAAGAAAGCCGAGAACTTCACAAGCGCAGGTTGTCGCTGGGGCAGGAGTTGCTCCACCAGGGAGAAGGTCCTGAGCAGCATGGCCCGGAGAAGCGCTGTCCCAGCTTTCCCGCTCCGGCTCTGGAGCATCCTACCTTGCCTACTCCTCCTGCGAGCAGATGCCGGGCAGCCGCCTGAGGAGAGTTTGTACCTGTGGATCGACGCCCATCAGGCGAGAGTGCTCATAGGTAAGGCCCTGCACTTGTACCTTCCCAGTCTGTCCTTAGGCTCTCCATACATGCATCGAGTGTGTTTTAAACTTAACTTCGAGGGTGACTGCACCCTTCTTTTAAAACCAGCGTCTTCCATTTGGACGTTCCATTTATGAGTTTCTTTCTCAAAAAAGCAAAGGCGAGCAGGGAGGTGGTGGCACATGCCTTTAATCCCAGCCCTTGGGAGGCAGAGGCAGGCGGGTCTAGTCTTGACTGCAGAGTTGTTACAGGAACCCAACATCAGCACTGCTTGACTCCATCGTGTTAGCAAGCCGGGCTCTTAACCACGCACGGACAGAAAGTAACCCTATTAATGATGTCAGGTGCTTTATAAAAAGCAGTGACCTACGCTGGTTCTCCCAGGTTTTTGCTTTCTGCATGAGACGCCTGTTTCTTCTAAATGAATCTGGTTTGATAGGTTTGTTTATTATTTACACGACAGGATTTGAAGAAGATATTCTGATTGTCTCAGAGGGGAAAATGGCCCCCTTCACACATGATTTCAGGAAAGCCCAACAGAGAATGCCAGCCATTCCTGTCAATATCCACTCCATGAATTTTACCTGGCAAGCGGTGGGGCAGGTAAGTTCTGATGAGAGAGAGCGAGAAATCACTCTGGTATTTCTTCTCTCTAGTGGTGAGCAGCAATAGTAACGGTGTACGATGTAGTAACATTTACGGTTCTAAACAAGTTCTTGTCTGGTTGCCAAAGCAAAAAAGGGATCAGTGCCAATGTATTTGAAGATGTCAAATAAATGGAAGAATCTAAGAGCCAATGTGCCTACGATCACCATTTTAATAAGATTTAATGTTTTGAGGTTGTGAATTTAAAGACCCAAATATTCATATCACTGTTTCCATAATCACTGGTATTAAGCAATTAACAAAACATTTAAAATACTTTCTATACTAAGTGATAAACATTTGTGACATTATTTATGCTTAACAACAAAAGAAGTTTAAAGATATTCTTGGCATGCGTCTCTAAAGGCTGATATGTTGAGTTTGCTCAGAGAAATGTGATGCCATCCATTTCTGGTAGAGGTTTATAGACTCAAAATAAATGAAATAAAACCATGAAAATTACAGACGACTGATTTTTTAAAGTGACCATTCAAATTGCTTTTCTGTGAAAAAAAGAAACAAAATCTATGTTAATGAAGCATTCCTCTTAGTACTTAACATGCAATAGACTTTTTGTGTTACCTTCTATACATCTTCATGACAATATTAATGGCCTCTTATTTGGCCATTAATGTCTGTGTGACTTTAATTTCTGTGGCACGATTGTCTAGAGGACAAGCGGTAAGCAATAAATTCTGCTCATTAGTTGGTAAAAAATGTGTCTACTATGAAAACCATTGTAATTATAATTAACTGCACATTTTTAGTTTTTTATTCTAAAATTGCTTAAATAGCCATTTTCAAGAAGAATGTAATCAAGAAAACACTTTATAAAAAGCAACTATGCTAAATCAGGAAACCACTTTGGTTCCCTGTAATTGCCTATTACAGCACAGGCAGGACCATTTCAGCTGTCTTTTAACCCTCAGTTTGTTCTTTTTTTTAATTTTCTTTTAAAATAGACCACATCCAGACTGTCAATGTTCCTATTGCTGTGAGTTTTTGTTAAGTGATGTTTAGTGGACCCGGGACATAGAGTCTGTGGCCTCTTGCACAGATAAGTTCTTGCACAGATAAGTTCTTGCACAGATAAGTTCTTGCACAGATAAGTTCTTGCACAGATAAGTTCTTGCACAGATAAGTTCTTGCACAGATAAGTTCTTGCACAGATCAGTGGTTCTTTTCTTGCCTGCAGCTCTCTTCACAGAAACTCTATGTGCAGTTTAGTTTGGAATATTGTGAAATCACCGATGAATAACTGGCCTTTCCTGGTTTCCTTCTCTTTCACCCAAATCTGTTTATTGGTGGTTAACCACTTGTTATTGCACTCAGCAGTCTGTATTTTAAAGAGATTTGTTCATAATAATGGATCCATCAAAAGTATTAGAAAGTAGTTCAACACCCACCCAGCCACCCCATCAGGTGAAAGAGTTGCATAATTGGAAAATAGTAGAGAATGTCAAGCTCCCAAACACAGTCACAGACCCCCCCCCCCACAAACACCGCACGCCTTCTGGAGAATGACAAGCAAAGGCTTCCATTCCTTACTGCCTGCTCTATCGTTTTGTAACCGCATATTTGCAAACACCAGCTTCTTGCTGAATATAAACTGGACTCGCATAGTCAGCAATTTCAGAACTGTCCGGTGAGGGGTCAGGGGAAATGGCAGAACTAGTTAAAGGTAAATAGTCTGGTGTTTTATTTCTTCCTGCTTAGGTGTTGATTAAATGTATGGTTTATCTCTTTAGGTAGAACATTAGCACCTCAAGAAGTTACCTTGTTCTCTGTGGAGAGATGACTCCAGGCCATTACACACCATCTGATGTGTGCTCTTCTTATGTACAGGAGCATATAGCAGGGGGAGAACTCCACAATGCCAAAAGAAACATGTTTTAAAATCTTGTTTAAATATAACTAATTTTGCTCCCTAAAAATGACGTGATTCCAGCACCATATATATTTTAAAATACCAGGGAAATTTGAAGATGGAAAAAATAATAACTTCAATATCAATTAAGTATTTTGACAGGCATCCACAGCTAAAGCCAACCACATCAAAACATGAAAAATGAAAAATTAACCCCATTATCTAGCTATTTAATCCAAATGATATCAAACATTTAGACATTTCAACACTGCAGAGACAAAACGTATCTGATTCATTACCTGTTAAACTTTGGCTGTTTTAGCAACATGTGGACCAAGCTTTTTGTCATTTTTGTTTGTTTTTCTTAAGATTCAAGACCTTGTAAAAAGCAACAAGTAATTATTTATTTCTAGTAAATTTTGAGTCGTCACCTAAAGTGTCAAGAGCTATTTAAAGCGTAGCACCTGATCAGCATCAGAGACATTCAAGGGGAGCCAAAATGAGCTTTTTTTCCCCATAGTAAATTGGTTTGCTCTTGTGCAAGTGTTTTCGGTAGGAACTGTGTGGAATTTTAGGTTGGATGAGACCCTGGGACTCCTAGCAGGACAGTCCCACCAGGATGTTTGGGAATGGCTCAAATGCCACTTTTTCAGTGGGGCATTCATTTACAGAAACAAATCTTAAGAAAATAGTTATGAGTGTGAATATAAATTTAGCTGAAAAGTCACTTAGAGGTCCAGCGGTCACAGCAATATATGATAAAGCAATAAGATGGATATTCTAGGAATCATTTGAGGCCACGGGAAAATTTTTTAATAACAAATTAGTCTGTGAAATGGTACATTTTGTTTGATTCTATTATGAATAGGTTGGCTGTCACAGGAAATTTTATTTGGTCAACTTCCAATCTTCTAAGGTGTAAACTCTGGTCATAGGCACAGTGTGACGTTTCGGTTTCCTGAGAGTGAGCATGTGATGATCCGTCATCTAAAAACTCATTTTATATTAGATATGTGTGAATGGATAAAGAGTTTAAAATTGCACGATGTTCTATGTTATAAATACTTAATATCTATTATCCCTTGTCATTTCCATATTACACATCACTCAGGAAAATGGCAGAATAAATGGTTTTTATAGGCAATCGTCTATGGAGACCAGAGATCTTACTAATGTTTATGTGGTTTGCTTTTGAAAGCTTTCTGGCCTGAAATCATTCTACCTGAACTTCCTTTCTTGGGGGGGTCTGGGGACATTTGCCCCCATTTTCTCTTCCATATAAAACACTCACTTTCTGGCATGCTTTTTCTAAAAGCTTTTAGCTGAGAAGAGTTTCCATTGAAAAAGGGTTAGGCTCAAAGGCTTTGTAGTCACGAAGGGGAAAGACCCCTTACGACTGTGTTCAACTGTTTACAGTTGCTAGTTTTCAACAAGCCTGTGCTGTATTCGTGTTCTTTAAATTTGAGACAGGCAGAGACCATAAACAACCATTTTGGTTTTCTAAATTAGGCACTAATTAAACATTTTATTTGGAAAATAACACTTCCTAAACCCCAAGGCTTTCAAGTAAAAATTTTAATGGGAAGTTTGGTTACACACATCTGAGTTCTAACTTTAGGACGTTGATGCTGATTTCCACATGAACCAATCTGGTGCAAAGCCGAAATGTTTATAGATGTATCCCAATGAGTAGATCTTCATATATAAGGCTGGCAAAGACTTGATCTTTTTTTTCTTTTTGTTTGTTTTGTTTGTTTGTTTTTGTTTTTTTGAGACAAGGTTTCTCTGTGTAGCTTTGGAGTCTGCCCTGGACATCGTTCTGTAGACCAGGCTGGCTTCAGACTCACAGAAATCTGTGCGCCTCTGCCTCCCAAGTGCTGGGATTAATGGTGTGCACAACCACCGCCTGGCAAGATTTGATCTTTTAATGATAATATAGCCAATCGCCTGTAGAAACATTAAGATGCTATGAATTCAGTACTTAATGAGGTTTATTATTTATTTTTTTACATTTTTGGATGTATGTATTTTGATGTTGCTTTTTCCTTTTTTTTTCTTTTCTTTTTGGGGGGTGGGTGGGCACAGTTCATAGAATCATACCGAGCCACCAGCATTGACATTCCTTTCTTCTTATGGCTAAACGTCTGAGCTTCTTAGCTGGATGACAAGGCCTGGGGTGAAATTTCTGAGTGTGGACTAGAAATGCTTTGGGTGAAGATCATTAACCAATATGAACTTCAAATCTATCATCTGAATCATGTAGCAGCTGGTCCAGATCTTAGAGAACCTGTTTGGTAATGCAGAGTGTGATAGTTCTTATAGCCACTAGAAGTCAGTGGTGTAGTCATTTTCAAAGGATTTTAAGATGTCTGCTATCCTAGTGATGTATACACTTTAGAGGACTTGACTCAATCAGGCTAAATTGCAGA
Organism: Ellobius talpinus; assembly: GCA_001685095.1. Lineage (NCBI taxonomy): Eukaryota > Metazoa > Chordata > Mammalia > Rodentia > Cricetidae > Ellobius > Ellobius talpinus. The sequence goes on from LOJH01014663.1 coordinate 19,165, forward strand.
AACACGCTCCTTTGTGCTCTTTAACTTATTACTATTAAGTGTATATAGTGTGTGCACACATGGGCACATGGACGAAAGCCAGAGGACAGCGGTGTCCTGCACCATCACTCTCTGCCTAGTTTTTGAGACAGGGTCTCACACAGAACCTGGAACGAGGCTGAGAGCCAGCATGCCCCAGAGATCCTCATTTCCACCCAGCACACACAACTGCACCTCCTGGCTTTTTATATTTCCGGAGATATGAGTTCAGGTCCTCCTGACTGTGCAGCCATTGCTCTTACGCACTGAGTCGTCTCCTCAGCCCCCTCCTTTGTTGTTCCGCATGACCATCGAGAATAGAAAATACTGGACTGCATAAACAACTCAGGAGTCAAACACCTACTGCAAAAAATTTGAGGGTTAGTCCCCTGCACTACCCAAAACAACAATAGATAATAAATATGCTAAAGTCGCAGTGTATCAAAGGAAGCATTTCTAGCATGGAAAATTAATTATAAATAAATCAATAAATCATCATTAGTTCCCTATCAACTAAAATCTCGGATTATTGAAACTACTAGTTACTTAAAAATAATAATGGATAAAGTTCACAGACAGCAGGGCATCTTTGAATGGACTTGCCTTATAATGAGTCCAGTCTGTCACATCCAAATTCAGTTTTAACAGGATGAAAGTACTATTTAAAAAGGAGAGAAACAAAATACCAGGCCACTTCTCCGACGGCCAGCTCAGGTGTTGGCTAACTGTTTTAACAAAGCAGGATGATCGCACAGATACGTTTCAGTAATACAACTAGTTGGGCTCATTCCATCAGTCAAATGCTGTTGCCATGCCAGAGAGCCTGTTCCCAAGGCAGGAGAGATGATGCAACACTGGGCCCATGAAATGTTAGCCACAGTTTGCAGTCTCGAGTTTCCCACTGGAGCGGCTGCATTCCAAAGGCATGTGGTAAAGTGGGGTTTCCCCCTTGACAAAAATCAAAGAATAGCAACAGGGGTGAATTTTAACTCGAGAGCATCCCTTCTACCTTCAAAGGGCCTAGCCCTAGCTTCGCCACAAGAACACGTTTCCGATAATACTATTATTTAGATCCCTAGATCTTTGCTGTCCGCATTTTCTCTAATGGACTTAGGATTGTTTAAGTAACTCCAGTTAACTCCATGTCTTGGGACTCCTGGGACTTGTCATTCAAGACAGTGTGTCTTTAGATCACCAAATGAAGGAAATAGCTTGTTTTCTGGCCCCTGTTCCACTACTTCGAATATGGAATATGAATACATTTTACATACCATGGATGTGATTTTGTTTAAAGGAGGTACACGTCTCAAAGGGTGACTTTAAGCCTTTAGCGTTACGACTTCACTGCCCTGGTCTTTTACACTGTGTTGTGGATACGCCACTGGGGCTCAAAGAGGGACTCTGCAGAGAGCCCGTTTCATTTAGCAAAGCAGGCATATGCCAGCCATCTGTGCATCTGCTGATAGAAAACAGCAGTTTCTCAAAGTTTTGCCAGAAGAAGGGGGAGGGGCTTTACAGCTTAGAGGAGATGAGTTACAAGGTACCTTGCAAGCCACATCTGGCTCTGTAGAGGTCTACATGGCACACATGTAAACTCTGGTATGTCTCCCTTCCGCGGTCAGGCTCTGTAGAGGTCTACATGGCACACATGTAAACTCTGGTACGTCTCCCTTCCGCGGTCAGGTTCTGTAGAGGTCTACATGGCACACATGTAAACTCTGGTACGTCTCCCTTCCATGGCCGTGTAAAAGCACAAATGCTTCACTGATATCCTTTCTGCTTAGTCCTGGCTTTGAATAGCTTGCACAAATAAAGGTATTTTAAATTTCCATGGTGACACAGAAATGTCTTAGGTTGGTTAAACTCATCTAATCTATCTACCCCTGATAATTAAGAGTGATGTTTGGAGGAAACAAGTTTGGGGGAGCTGAATTTTGTGACAGTGATTCTCATTCTGTGAGACGAGCTCCAGAGGGGCCTCGCTGACTGCAGTAGTTCAGCTAACTCACTCACGTGACGCAAGAGTAAAATGGTTACATGCCCAGGGACCTGAAGGAATGGGCAGTGTTCTCCTGTGTAGACTGAGAGCACCAAAGAAATCCACCCCTTTTCCTTCTGGGGAGGAGTGGGGCTCTCTAAGCAGGTGCTCTGTGACTTCATTCCCTGAAGGCTGAGTCAGATCAGTCACTGATAAAAATTCACGGATGCTCGGAGGTCCTAAAGGAGAAGGCAGTCTTCACGTGACAATGTAGGCTTTTACCTCATATCTGAGCAGTCATGGGTGCCTAATGAAGAGGAGATGAAGGTCAAAAGACAGAGGAGGGTCTTGGTGCAAAGAAACAGAAAATGGAAACCACTCATGTGGTTTGTCTCTTGTTTGTTTTCCCTTCCTTTGAGATACAGTATTCATTATCCTGCACATTTTTGCTGTGGATGCGTGGAGTGCATTTTGTGTGTCTATTGAATGGTTGATGTCTTCTTCATCACCTGGATTCAGTTCTTGTCTCTTAGAAGCCTTTGGTAGAATTGGCAATAATTTCTCTTTTCTATCTTTCTTCTTCCTTCTTGTCTTCCCCCACCTCCCTGATTTTGGTGTTATAGACATGCAACTATAAAAAATAGCTTCTATGGGACTGAAGAAGTGGCTCGGTGATTAAGGGCAGTTGCTGCTCTTCCAAGGGACCCAAGTTTGCTTCTCAGTACCTACATGGTGGTTCACAAATGTACCCAACTCCAGGGTTTTCATACCCTCTTCTGCTCTCCATGGCATGTAGTGCACATACATACATACATACATACATGCATGCATGCATACATACAGGCAAAGCACTCATACACAAATAAAAATAAACAAATCTTTAAAATAGCTTTTCAAGGGAATTGAACATAATAAATGAATTTAATTTCCTATTGGAAGGAGTATGTTAATTTAAAGAAAGCAAGTGAGTTGACTTGCTTTTTCAACTACTCTGTAAATATAAAGAAAAGTAAACAGGGGCAGTAATAATCTGGCAGGTGGCCTTCCAATTTAAAGAATGGGAAGTTGAACACTGTATGGTGATTTATTTAATATGTGACTGATTCTTCTAATGTTTTATTTTCTTTTAAAATTTATTGCTGCTTAAAACACAGTAAAATCACAGAATTATTGCTCTTCTTCCCCATTTTCCTCAGACAGACATGTGGATGGCTATTCTTGTGAGCTGCACATTTTATCTCTGGGATTTTATGGATGTCTTAGTCAGTGCTCTATTGCTGTGAAGAGACACCATGGCCATGACAATTCTTGTCAAGGAAACCATTTAATTGGGGCTCAGTCCCTTATCCTCAAGGTGGGTGTATGGTGGCACACAGCAGACATGGTGCTGGAGAAGGAGCCTTCTTATCCACAGGCAGTAGGAAGAGAGAATGACACTGGACCTGACTTGAACATTTGAAACCCCAGAGCCCACCCCCAGTGCCACACTTCCTACAATGAGGCCACACCTACTCCAACAAGGCCACACCTCCTAACCTTCCCAAGTAGCGCCACTCTCTAATGACCATGCATGTAAATACATGAGCCCATGGGGTTCATTCCTATTCAAACCACTGCAATCTGATGAATCTTAGAAATAGTCAGGCAGCATTTAAAACCCAGCCCCCAGAGTAAAATCTCACATGGGCAGCTGTGTGGTACGGCCTGAGACAAAATAGTTTACAGGTCAGAACTTAAGCTAACAGTGTGAGAAAAGAGAGGCTAGCATCTCTGTGTCTTGACCAGTACTTAGAACATGCTTTGGGAGAAATGTATGATCAAGAAGCCTCAAGAAAATGAGCACCTAATTAGAAAGACCGACGTATAAACAGGTTACATTGATGATACATAGAATGTGGTGCTGTGGGACAATGCTCTCGTATGCTGCAAAGATTTGTCATGCATATTAGTTTAATAAAATGCTGACTGACCAGTAGCCAGGCAGGAAGTATAGGTGGGGCCACTAGAGTAAGAGAATTCTGGGAAGAGGAAAGGCAGAGAGGCGGTCACCACTAATATGCAGAGGAAGCAAGATGAGTATGTCTTACTGAGAAAAGGTACCAAGCCATGTGGCTAAATATAAACAGGAATTATGGGTTAATTTAAGTTGTGAGAGTTAGTTGATGATAAGCCTGAGCTAATGGGCCAAGCAGATTATAATTAATACGAGCCTCTGTGTGTTTCTTTGGGACTGAATGGTTGCAGGACCAGGCGGGACAGAAACCTCAGTCTACAATGTGGAACATAATGTTGCCTAAGTTCTGAGGTATTCCCAAGGAATTATGTGAGTGCAGAGTAAAGCTACGCCTGACTACTGAGTTAACTGAACAAAACCAGGACAAATGAAACAGCTTGGGATGAGACATATAGACCAGAAATGTGGTCATCTGGGTCTCTGGTACTTTGGATGGCTAAAGTGAGTAGTGCAATATAGAAATGGAGCAGGAATTGATCCTAGATGACTTTCTCCATCAAGTAACAGCCTCTTGGACTTGGTCCACAGACAACGACCAGTCAGTCACTGGAGAAGCATAGAGCACTGGACAGCCTCATACTATCTCAGTAGTAGGTTGAGAAGAACTTGGCTGCAAAGACATCTGGGAACACAGGAGAAGATCATGGATGAAGAGAAGGGAAAACAGATTAGAGAAAGATTTAGGCAATAAAAATCTGGAAGTTGTGGTGCTAAGAATAGGGAGTTGCTTGTCTTCTACTCTGCCTCACTCAGTGACCCATCAGCCTCTCTCTCTCTCTCTCTCTCTCTCTC
>LOJH01014664.1:0-19619 GCA_001685095.1 Ellobius talpinus
TAATAATAATAATAATAATAATAATAATAATAATAATAATAATAATAAATTTTTGCCGAACCCCTGTCTCAGGCACTGCATTGAGTGTTTATGAGTCACTTGATATCATTTTGGTATCAGTTTTACCATGAAGGCATTATTATCATCCCATGCTAGAGATGAGGAAATTGGGACTTGGAGAATTACCATTGCATCTGGTAAACATAGGAGACCGTTCCGTTCCAAACCCATGTGCTTCCACACTGAGTGACTGGTGCACTTGGACCAAGGAAACAGTGAGAGATGGATTTTAATGATGACCAAGTTCAGCCCATGGTATTTTCTAAAATCTTGACCTGGCAAGAAATTTCTGCAGGGAGTTAGGTAACTGGGGTCCTCCAGTGCTCAGAACCCTGCCTGCTTGAGTTCTTACTACTCAAGCATTTGTGTTTCTAGTGACCACAGGAAACTGGAGTGTGGACAAAAGGGTGACGTTCAACTGTGGAAACTATTTCAAAATGTCTGAAAAGTGACAATGAAGTTCAAAGAATACATCCATGGCACTACTAAAACCTCATGCCTTAAAAACCCAAAGGATCCCACTTCTAATGCAGAAATAAAGGGTGGTGTTTTGGGAAAGAGAGGGAGATATCATTGCTCAGAAGCAGAAAAGGAATGAACAGGCGCTTAGCACAGAATGGGCCAGTCTCTTGTGCACATTCTTCATTTAGTCTTCTTTCATCAATATATAGCAGGCACTATAGCAAAGTAGAGCCAGACCACCAGGTGTCCAATGACCTCCATTGTTTAGCTGTAGCGATGACAGTTTGCATGTCCTGTCTGGGCCTCAGTTTTCTTGATTTTAAAATAATAATGATGCTTGTCTCAACATCTTATGAAGATTAATAAAGTACAATCATATTATGTAGCCCTTCCTATAATTATTATGACAAGTGCCGAGCTGCTGAAGGGAGATACGATGTGTCCTTGTACATGGTTTGGTGGACAGGGAGAAGGTGGCTGGAGACATGAGGGAGAAGTGGCAGCAAAGGTGGATTTGGGGCTTTTAGAGAGAGAAGAAGAGAGGGTATACAATAGCAGAGCTTGGTCCTGAGTGGTTGGCATCTCAAATGTGTTGAGTGGGTTGTCATATTCCAAATTGAAAGTGATTTTGGTAACATGTAACAGCGGTTTTCTCCTTTTAAAGAGGCTGTGCCTGTCAAATAAATTATATGTGTGTCAGTCCTGTAGCAGTTTCATCTGGAGTTTGTGCCGATTTTGTCTCTGTGATTAGTGGAAATGCCATTAATTTGAATTGTGCACCGATTCCAAGTTTAGAATGTGTACACATTTGTCACAGGCGCTTTTGTTGCTGTTGCTGTTCTCAACTGTTACCCCAAAGAGACTGAGATAACTTAACATTTAGTTTGGGGCTTGGCTCCTTGGCCGTGCAATGGTGAAGGAATTGATGTGGGTGTCTAGCTCATCATTTCATTCTGGGTCACTCGTGTTCCTTGAGGGCACTTGTGGTTTTTGTTAATGCCCCCAAAGGAAGAGATTAGCTGCCCCCTGGCCTTCTTGGCTGAATAGAAGTGAATGTGGAGATGTGATTGCCACCTGTTTGGCATCTCTGACTGGCTGATATGAGCACACCCCGTTCCTTGCCCAAGTCTTATCTTGTTTGCTTTCTGTAAAACAAGGCTAAAGCACTGATGTCATGTGTCTTCCCAAACTCTGCTGCTGTTTCATTTGCGGAACAGCCTAATCCATTAGTCAGCTGCCTGATTCACTGGGGTAACTCTGAGAAATTCTTTTGAAGGAGGAAATGTGCAGACTGAATGGAAATGGAGAAATGTCCTGAGGAGTGAGCAAGGCCTTGCCATTCCTGTTAGATGGCACAGGCTGGCATGAGGGAGCCGAGGATCTGAAGGGACTCAGTAGAAAGAACAGGTGACAGAAGGAAGAGAAGAACAAAGTGTTCTGAGGCCTTGGGATCCAATCCTCAATCATCCACAGGAAAAGAAACAGCCCAGCTTCTGAAGGACATGGAGAAGGAAAGGCTGATACAGCTGTAAATCAGAGAATGGCGATGAGGGGACACAGAAGACACTGAGACCCTGGGCCCTGGGCCGAAGTTCCCTCAGCATGTACTTGAGCAAGTCTTCCCCAGACATCTACTTTCTTGCCTGTGAAATGAGGCAGGTGACACTCTAGCTCTCAGCTGAGAAGCAAGAGGCTCTACAAGATGCATAAGTGAGACAATGCAGGTGGGCAAGGGGCCTTGCCTGCTGTGAACCTGGAACAAATGGTTACCATTTTTGCAGTTTGATTAGAACTTCAGACCAAAAGAGGACAGAGATGCTGGGACTGGGTCTCGAGCCTTAAGGGGGTATCTAGGAGGTTCTAGGATTTCACACTGATTGGATGTCAAGACTGAGGGAATTGGCACAACCTTCCACCCCTGTTTAAGCTGCCAAGATTATCCAGGTTAGAGGAAGAAACTGCGGTAATGATCCGCTGAATTTCCTGAAGCTGGTGTTTGGCAGATAGAAGAGGTGGTGAAGTCAGATTTATTTTAACTTATGGAGAATAAAACAGTGTGAATGTCTTGCACACCTGAATTTGTAGAGTAAGGCTCGTGCTTTTATAACTACAATTCCAGCATATGGTGTTATTGTGCATGGAGTGAGAAACTAAATCTAGAAAAGATGAAACTTCAGGGAAGAAATAGAATTTCAGCCTTGGTTTTACACAAGGAGCAAGACGAGGATGCCATGCCCATTATAAATATTACAGGGCCCTCCCACCTCTTTCTTTCTTTGCCCTTGAAAAGTCCAGGCTGGAGAGAAGTAGGATTTTGTGCTGCTAGAGCAAAAGGTTGTGCTCCAAACCATTCTCTGCTCCGAGAAGGGACATGCGGGTCAAATGTGTCCCCAGTGTCTTCAGGATCACATGGGCAATATTTCCTACTCACCTGTGCTGTGAACACGCCATCCAGACCATGGGGATAAACACGGGTGTGTTCTTCAGGGAAGGTTCTGAGCCCATGAGTTCAAAGACGGAGGCTGCTTGAATAGTAGAGGCAGTGAGGGGGTGAGGGAAGTGTCTGGCCACGGTGACGCTTCTGAAGGGTAGGGGATACTTGAGCAGCTGGGAAGGGTAGAGGTGCAGGAAGGGGCAAAGTGAAGGACACCACCCCAGTGTGGCATGGAAAGGTCTGTGGATCTATATAGGTCTACACTGGTACCTAAGGAGCCCCTTAAACCAGGATGTGACTTGAGTAACAGGTGTCCTTTATTGGGCATCCTCTATGAGACAAGGGATGGGACACAGACTCTTTGTCCAGAAAGATCTCCTCGTGATGATTTTCAGATCTCTCTTTGGGGGTCTGTCTTCTGAATGTGTCTCTGGGGCTCTGGTGAAGGTGGGGAGAAGCTAAAAGTAAGCTATTGGGGAACCAGAGGAGCAATGGCATCCTGATTGTCCCCTAACTTCAACAAAGAGATTGCACTCTTATCTTGTTAAAACAATAAGACTTTATATCCATCATATTTAAAGGGGAGGAGGTTACCTTTTGGTGTTATTTTAAGGCAGGGTCTCATGTAGTATATAATCTAGGCTAGCCTTAGCCTTCAATTTGAGGCTGACCTTGAGTTCCAGTTCTTTGAGTTCCCCCTGTATCTCCTTCCCAAGTGCTAGCATTATAAGTATGCTCCATCATGCCTAGCATTATTTTTCACTAAAATATAAGGTATTTCAAAATAAATCTTGACATGACACCCAAAGAAAAGTCTTTCTTATGATACATTTCAAGGGAGCTACTGAGGTTACTCTCAATAGGAGAATGACCCTCCCCTGCAGCCACCTTGGCTTTTGTATTCAGTTAAGAAAACGACAGGGGACCCTCTGTGGCTGGTGGTGCTGGTGGTATACACCTGTATTCTGCCGTCTTTCCCTTTTTTTCTCTTTTTGTCCAGTCAGGTACCCCAACCGATGAGATGGTGCTACCCACGTTTAGCTCGTATCTTCCCTCTTCTATCAAACTGCTCTGGTACAGCCCGGAACTGAGTCTCCTGGTCATTCTACATTCACTCGAGCTGACAGAGAAGATTAAATATCACAGATGCCATAGCTTGGGAAACACAAAGAAGATACAGAAGCTATGCAGGTGTCTGCTGGAGAAAGTTGAGCAGAAATGAAAATGGATGGAAATGTGATTTCTTCTTCTTCTGCTTTCTACTCACTCTGAGGACCCTGTCAACACAGATGTGATAGGAAGCCAGCTGGCAAAGAGGTCTGGGGAATGGAGTCTTCAGGCTCCTAGATGACAGATCCCCCAGTGCCGCTGAGAGATAGCAGGAAAGTAACCCCACCGGCATCATTAGCGGAGGAGGGACAGCTGATCTCCTGAAGCAAAGTTCCTAGAAGTATTTGAGAAGAAGGCAGGGAGGTCACTGATTTGCAGTGGCCAATAAAAGAGAAGTTAAAAGTCTCTGTCCTGTGGTGGAGCCACCATAGACTTATCCCTGCTCTGAACTTCACCTCTGCAAATATCTCAGACTCGTTTTTCCAGCCCACAGAGGGTTTTCTAGACCTAAAAAACCACACTAGAGCCACGTGTTGTGTCAGGATATCCTTGGACAATGATGACTGCCACTCCATAGAGCAGGGAAGCACCAGAGACAGGAGAAAAGGTCTTGTCAACCAGCTCACAGCTCCAGAGTGTCCCCCAACTGTCTCCAAAAGCAAAAAGTACTCAAAGGAAGATAAAGGGCCATGTCTGAGACTACTGACATGGCATAACTCAGGAAAGGGAAATGTGTAGAATCTGACTGGACTATTGGATGCCAGACCATGGAACATGAGGAGAAAGAGCAGTGTGGAGCAAAGCTGAGTAGCAAGAGGGAAGGGATGCTGCTGGTATAATCCAAGGCTCCAAGACCACTCACCCTGTGCTTCCTAGCTAAGAACCCACTCATTCCTTTCTTCATTGTCCTAGCTTGAGCTAGCGAATCTCATTAAATTTGTGGTAAAATGACTCTACTTAATGATCCTTTCCTTAGGTTCTAAGAATGATTCTCATTTGATGTCAGTACTTTGGTGTGGATGAACACATACCTACTTTGGAAAAATCAATGCACAGTTTTATGCTGAGGCCAAATTCTGAACTTTTCATTTAACCTCTGATATGGATTTTGGCCATGCTAAGCAATAAAACTAAGATATAATCCCTTGTGTTTGCTTTCCTTCCTACCCAAAGTCGTTTGATGGACAGCATCTGAATAAGGCAATCTCTCTGGAACTATTTTCCTACCAGTTTGAGATATTGAGACTGAACTCCCTGTGGGTTGTGCTGGCTGCTTGCACATTTCCTCCAGTTCAGGGGGCATCTGCCAATCATAGTTAACTGGGCATTGCAGTGAGGCGAAGAGCATCTTCCTACATGTGCCAATCTAGTTAGTTTCCTGACAGTAGGTTCGTCCATCCATTCTGCTCAATCATCTACATATTTATCAGTTGATTTTTGAGGACAGACATGGAGACAGTGCTGCTGAGCATCAGAGACACAAATCAAACACACACACACACACACACACACACAGGAACCAAGTTTTTAGCCCAGTGGAGGAGGCTGACCAAGAACAATAGAAAAGCATTTGTGTTTAGAAGGAAGTGCTGGATTCTAAGAACATGACATGACAATGGAACTCATCTTTTCCAAGGAAGAGGAGCACAGAGGTAAGACATGAGAGCAAGAGTGGTCAGAGAGATGTGCCAGAGTGTGGAGCAGAAGAACCAGTAAAGGAAGGGCAGGCAAGAGCTGACAGTTCTCGGCAGATCAAACATCAGGCATAAGGGCTGGACACTAAGGAAGACCTTGAAGGAATACAGGCAGTTTGGTCTGACCGAAGTCTTCAGCCAGAAGGGACAGGGATGAGAGTGTCATATTCCCTTCAGGTGCCAATCAGGAGGGGTTTATACTTTCTCCACTGTGGGGCTGCTGAGAGCCCTCCTTGTTAGCAGAGTGCTACCATCTATGGAATGAGACAATTGACGTCTGTCATTCAGTCCTTTCTAGTCTATAGACTTAGTTCTTTCTGTGGGACTTCACTCTATAACCTAGTTACAAAGAAGACTGAGTGCAGGAAAGATTAAAGGACCTTCCAGGGATGCGACAGAGAGTTGGGGACAATCTGGAGCTTGGAGAAATCAAGTATCTCCCCTCTCCTTTTGGTAAAATGAAGAAAATTTGAATGTCAGATGTCAAGATGGTGAGTCAATGGGCCAAGGGTTAAGGTCTAAGGTCTAACTTTTTTTTTTTTAGACATGGTTTCAGTGTAAAGCCTTAGCTGTCCTGGAAATTACTTTGTAGACTAGGCTGGTCTCAAACTCACAGAGGTCCTCCTACCTCTTCCCCCCAAGTGCTTGGGATTAAAGACGTGTGCCCAACCCCCCCAAAAAGTCTACTTCTTACCTAAGAATGAAGTGTTTGGAGCTAGACATTCTTGAGTTGGGACCCAGTTTTCTCTGATTGGCTAGGTAGTGTGGCCGGCTTTATTTCTTTGAGCTTTCAGTTCATGATGAGAGGAGAATACCAGGCAATTAACCCATCTGCATACTTGATGCACAGCGTGTGTTTATTAAGTGACAAGCATCATTATTTTCTGTATGATGTGGACAACATCAAATCACTGTTCAGTGATAGCAGGAGTAAGAGATTTTTATGCACATAAAGAAGTGTACAGGTTAGCTGTCTCTACCATTATTGTTTCTGTTACAGGTCCAGCTACATATGAAGAAATGCTGAAGCCCATAATCTTACTGTAAAAGACAGATAGAAATCAGGCTTTGGCACACAGACAGGGTAACAAATAGGTTCATCTCATATGCCAACTGGCCAGTTGGTAGTGGATGCCTGAAATATATATCATGGACAATTCCAAGCTATATCTGGCTCAATATGATAATGTACTTTATGATGGACCAGGAATACTCATTTTGAATAATGAAGAATCTCATTAGCATTTATGCTATATATTGGCCTTCTCTGAACTGAGTATTATTCTACAGATGATTGGGGAATCTGGAACAAAACACCAGGTCTGACCTTGCCTACTTGTGCTGATCCTCACTTGCTCCATGTTTTCCTCCCAGCGCATCGGTGAGATGTGGCTGGAGCCCAAACTCAGCTGCCTTTTCCTCGGGAAACTTTGGCTGGCATAAATCAAGACCCATAAACCCACCATGTGGATGACACAGGCTGTGTGCCCAGCCCAGGCTCTGTGAAAGAAAGAAGAGGAGGCAGTTGCTTAGTGACATGATACAAAGGGTGTCTTTGATTCATCGCCCAGCTCCAGCCCCAAGCCCATGGCCAACAGCGAGTAACGGCTGCAAATGGGCAATAGAATGCATTTAAAAATGTCACTTTGCTGTAAAATGTAAATGTTTAACATTTAAACACCAACACTGACTTCTAAAATGCCTAGCACCGGGTGACTTTTCTCCCCCATTCTTTCAGGAAATCTCTGTCCTCTCACGGTGAGAGATTCCACTGCGTGATTTACGCCCTTGTGCTTGTTAAATTGCTGGCATGTTTTACCCCAGATAGAACAGTGGAGGAGCAGAAATTTTTAGGGACTTTATGTATTGCCTGTTACTGCTGAGTATTGGGCGTGCAGTGCAATCCCACCCACTACCAGTGTTCTGAAGAGTTCTGAACCCTGAACATTGGAACTTTCATTTTATTTCCAATTATCCAAGACTCAAAATATAAGGTTGTGTCATTGAAGGTCAAGAAATATAAAAAAGAGTAAAAAAGAATATTCACCTGGAGTTCTCTTTTAGACATGTTCATTGGCTAATTTTGCCTCATAAGTCCAATACGAAGAGGCTTAGGGTAAATCAAGGATCTAGGTGGCACTTCTTTGAGGTGAATTCCTTTTCCTCTAAGACAATTCTAATCAAGGGTTACCTAATACTAAATGTAGATCTACCTTAAGAGTTATGGAAAGGCTGAGGACAATGATTGGAATACAAGAATCATTGGCCTTCAATCAAGGTATGAAAGAGAATCCTGCTGCCGGTTCCTTCTCATTTTGCCCAACTTCTTCCTATAGAATGAAATATTTTTCTTTGCATTCTCTGTTGGTGCCTTTTGCAGCCTTGATCATGGTAGGCACTTAATACCTATTTGTTTAATTAATTAAATAAGAAATGAGTCACAGTCAAACCTAGCATTTATATAAAAGATTAGGTTTAATGTTCCAGTGAATAGATTTTACAGCCCCTGACATGTCTGTTAGCCACTCAGTGCATGATTTAATGTTATTCTTATCATAGTACCCAGAAATAACCAGAGTAGAAGCAATTATTCTTAATTTACCAAGAAGAAACAGAGTTCCAGACAGATTACAGAGTTTTCCTGAGGTCATATTGAATTGGTGACAAAATCAGATGAAAATTCTTTGTTTTGGTTTCTCAGTCCAAGAAATTTAACAGTCCACTATGTTGAAAGCTCACACCCTGTGTCCTGAAGGCATCTGGACATCTAAAATGGGACTAGGATGCGGCAAGGAAGGAACTGGGGGAATTTGCAAGACTCAGAGAAGGGCTTTTATTTCGATGGCACACCCTGGGTTTTTCTTTTTTTAACCTTCCTTATCCCAGTCCTGGGGATCTTACATGATCTGTGAATAGAAAGTGCCAAACACTGACCCAAGTTTATTTTCTCCTTGCCGACCACCTGAATGATGCAGGCAGTAGGGTGTTTCTCATTCAGGGACATCAAAACAGTAAAGAAATGTGCATACAACCAAACACTGGTCTGGCCTGAGACCAGGTGGGACCTTTCCACTGTTCCTCAGCAGGATATCTCACGACACTTGCCAGTATGGTAACTCTTGAGCAAAGCCAAACTCCTCAGAAGGCAGAGGGACCAGAGCTTGCTACTAGGGTTAGGGTTCTTACAACACTAGTAAGTGTGATTTGACAGAGCCCAGGGATCTTGTAGTAGACCACATTTGAAAATAGTATGTTATCAACCCAACTCAAACTACCTTAGACACAAATAAAAATATACCAGAAAGACACTAGACAACTAGAATGTTTCACATAATTAAAGGGATAAAAAGAAGTCTCAAGGATCATTGTAACTGGGGACTTAAATAACCCTATTAGTTTGCTTTTTTTTTTATCATATGTAGCCTCTACTCTCTTCTTCCCTTCTGTAGTAATCGTATTTCCTCAGCAATAAGGGAAATGAAGTCACCAACAGTTCTCAAGTCTCATGGCCTGGATTTTGCCCTCAGGGAAGGAGTGACCTTCTTTTTTTAAATCATTTTCAAAAATCCTGGGGGAAGACTCTTGATTCGGTCTAGTTCACTCTGGGATGGATGAGTAGGTCCACAGTTAGGGTCACATAGCACTAATAAAGTCACCAGAGTCATCCCTTTGTATGTAAGCTCCAGCCAAGAGGGGAAAGCTGTGTGAGCCCTGTGGCAACCCAGCCGCAAAATAAGCTCAACAATAGCACAAGATTGGAATAAGGCCTTGTAGCAGCCTCGCAGGGGTGGCGGAGCCACAGCAGGTGGCGGAGTTGCTTATAAGAAACCCACATTCTAAATCAGTTTTATTTTGTGCACGTGTTTTGCTTTTTAAGCTTCTGCATTATCATTGTGTGTATCACCTGGACATTTCCAAGGGCGCTGGGCTACAGAGTCAAACCTACTATTCAGCGGCCAAACAGCACTTCTCATGGTCTCCCAGGACCTTTATTGGAGAAGTCACATACAGTTTTGACCTATTTCTAAGGATGGTGTTATGAAATTCAACAATTCTCATGGGAGTTTCTTGGCTCTACCACCTAGCACCTGTTACAGCCATTCCCCAGGCCTTCCCACCTCCCACCACAGTGAATGTGCTGTATCAGTTTTCCCAGGGCCTTTCCACCTCCCACACAGTGAATTTGCTGTCTCAGTTATGCCTGGGCCTTCCCACCTCCCACCACAGTGAATGTGCTGTTTCAGTACCAGCACAGTTCTTTGTTCCCTGGGAAGGACTGAAGTTCTCCAGGCTGTTTTCAGGGAAACTGACAACCGAGACCAGAAGTTCTGAAGATTAATTTTAAAAATTAAAGAAAGAAGAAATATACTCTCCATATTTGGGCTCCTAGGTAACAATAAATAAATACCTCCCTTTAAGGAATCTGATCCATGAAGTCAAGAGAGAAATATTAATGTTAGTCACTCTGATTTGTTTTTGAACTTGTTAAAAATTTAAAATAGAGGGGGCTGGAGAGTGGCTCAGAGGGTAAGGACATTAGCTGCTCTTCCAGAGGTCCCGAGTTCAATTCCCAACAACCACATGGTGGCTCACAACCATCTTTAATGTAATGAGACCTGGTGCCTTCCTTGCCAGCAGTACATTGTATGCTTAATAAATAAATCTTTAAAAAAATAATTAAAATAGAATTGGTTGTAAGTAGACCTGGTGGTATTTTTGCCACTTCTCTAATAAAGGGTTTTGGAGCCCATGAGAAGGTCGTTTGGTCAGAGATGAGTATATTGTTCCCTTGGTATGTCCAAGTGATGTGCAAAAATCTAAAGAAATAATACAAAAGCTTATGAGACCACAGCATATGGGTTTCTGCTAGTCTTTCATATACGTGATTTTACATGTCCTTCATGTGGATTACATGAGAGTTGATGCAAAGGAATTGTAGTATTATGCCAAGAGTTCCAATTATTAAGAAAATGGTGATATTAGAGTATTTAATGGAAAGTCAAAATTAAGCTTGATCCTTAATAAGGAATTAAGCTCCTTACAAAGGGAATTTTTGCTATATCTTCCTTCTTGGAACATTTGTGAGAACCAGTGAGAGTACAGACCCATAAATCGTGCCTGGGGTAAAGAGAAAGGAAAAAAAATTCTAGGAATTAACAAGCAAAATTGGCATCCAGTATTCCAGAGACCGTTTTGTAGAGCAATCCAATCTTCCAGGCAAGTTACTAGTTCTTAATGGCTCCACTTGGAAAATGGCTTAAGCAAGACTAGAACTTTCTCTAATGAGAGACAAGGGAGTCTGGAAAGTCAGTCTTGTTCTCAGACATCATGGGTGTCTGGAAGAGTCCCCACAGGGAAAAGAGGAAGTAGCATTTAGATGGGGCCAGACAGGCCTTGTTCTGTAACTCACCTTCAAGTGTGAGGAGACTGGGAAGTCACAGCTTTGTGGTGCTGGGTATTCACCTGAACTCGACTGAATTTCGAGTTGAATATTTCACATAGTTTTATTAACGTCTTTTGTTAAATTTGTTAAAGAGCCTCTTAACATTATTTTATATTGAATTTAGGCAAACCTGCTTAGGGCAGAAAAACAGCAATGCATTCTGCACTTACCCAGATGAAACTGGTTCAAGTAAACTTTCTGTGAATAATGTGGAAAGCATGTTATATTTTCCCATACTCGACAGAGAGACCATAGGGGCAAGCACCTATTTTTGGAAATAGCTATCTGAACTCCATGAGCCTCAAAAATCCATTGTCCTAAATCGTACAGACACCTTAGCTAAGCTTCTTTGCATCACAAGCATCAATCCTGGACCCACCAGGACATGACAGGCAGGCTAAGAGGAGGTGATCGCCATGGCAATGTCATGAACACCACTGGCTAAGGAGAGAAGAAACAACATACAATCATTTGATGGCAGTTTCAATTCCGTCAGGGAAGTTGGAACATCTGTCAGGGCTGAAATTTTCAAGGTGGCATCTTTAACTTCATCCGCAGTGACTGTTGCGGTTCTTTTCTGTCCTAGAGGCTAGCTTGAGTTTCTTTTTTGTTGTTTTTATTTTTCAAGAGATGGTTTCTCTATGTAGTGCTGGCTGTCCTAGAACTCACTTTTTAGATCAGGCTGGCCTCAAACTGACAGAGATCCACCTGCCTCTGCCTCCTGAGCGCTGGGATTAAGGGCATGTACTACCACCACCAGCAGGCTAGTCTGAGCTTCTTTGCAGCATGGTAATCTCAAGATACTTAGACTTTTCACATGGTAGCTGGCTTGCCTAGAGCAAGCGAGCCAAGGAATGGAGGTGGGAGGTCTCAAACCTCTTATACCTTAAGAAATCCCCAAATACTCTTGCTCTGTACATGCTATTTTGCCACTCAAGCAGGCCATTAAAGCCATTATGAATTCCAAAGAATATCCGTAGGTTCTGAGTCTCATTGGAGAACTAGCAAAGAAGTTGTGACCATCTTTAACACACCCTAACCAAACAGTTGGTGAAGTCAGAGAAAGCACAAGGACTAAATTTTAGGTTTCTTAATTTAAGAAAAACAGTACTCTAGACTCCTGCTGTGTTGTTCTCTGAAGTCAAAAATCAAAGTACACCTGAAGGTCACATGATGTTAAACAGTTGACTTAGAAGCCCGCTCAGTCTTTATTGTGTAGGAATTACACAATTACCTGGGGAAGTTTTTAAAATTTAAATATAGACATCTGAGGATTTCCCACCGATGTCTGATCCTTGGGCTTAAGTAATACTGCTTTCAAAGTTTCTTACCATCTCAGCCCAGTGGATGGCTCCTTCCTGGGCTCCCCAGGATGTACAGGTGGATGCTTTGGTACAAGGAGAACCTTGCGGGTGTAGAGTCATCAATGACAGCACAGGAGGCTTGGAGAAACCTCCTAGAATGCAGCTCTAAATGATTTGACCTGCTTAAAATACAAACCATTATACAATAGATCTAATGTTAATTTACCTAACCATTCTTGTCTTTTTAGTATGTGTGGTGGGTGCTTTTGTTATTGTTGTTGCTGAAATAAAATTAATATTCTTCATCATTTAACTCTTTATCTTTTTAAATTAGTCTCTGGTGACAAATCTCTTATGATAGAAACCTGGACTTTCAAGGTCTTGAGTTTGTTGCTCAACTAGTCCTGTGATCTTTGGTTGCCACACTGCAGTACCAGGGTTCAGTACTCCCAGGGTTGCTCAGTGTGCAAAGCCAAGAGAACATATTCAGTGGCGTCAGTACCTTTTTTTCACTGAAGTCTTCTCCCGTGGAGTCTGTCATGTCTCTGATTCAGTTGGGTTGAAGATGGGTGAAATCTCTGCCATGGCCCATGCCCATGTAGGGTTAGGTCACTAACTCATACTTCTGGTCCCTGCTTGTCTTCACTACGTTTTTCTCCATGAAGTCGATTATCTTCTCAGAAAAGGTTGTCTGGAGCTTTAACCAAAGCTTTTTTGGTCTCATTATCCCTCCCTTGAATCTCACCTCTTTTCCTTTAGAGCAGTGGTTCTCAACCTTCCTAAGGCTTCGATCCTTTATATAGTTCCTCATGTTGTAAGCCCTAATCATAAAATTACTTTTGTTGTTACTTCATAACTGTAATTTTTCTGTTGTTATGAACTGTAATGTAAATATCTGTGTTTTCTGACGGTCTTAGGTGACCCTGTGAAAGAGTCATACGAACCTCCCAAAGGGGTTGTGACCCACAGTTTGAGAACCACTGTTTTAGCATTACTATTGTTCTCAGAACACCACAGGAACATCAAGTACCTAAAGCATATCTCTTAAACTTGGGAAGCTGCCCAGAGAGAACTTTAGGGTGCAGATTCGCAGGCCCCTACAGTAGAGTCTGATTCAACAGCTCTGAGTGTAGCCTTAAAAATTGTATTTCAACCAGTTGAGGTGGCAGTAGCTGCTTCTGCTGCATTTTAAATAGAGTTTGTCCAAAACAATTTCAATCAGTAAAAAGTGACCTTTGAAAATCAGTTTCTGCTTTTTCTCTTTGCTCCTAGTACCCATTTTCAGCCACTGACCTATGTAAAGAAAATGCCTTTAGGAAAGAAAGTGAGGTCTAGCCATGCCCCTGTTCCTGAGGTCAACAGTGCCTGAGGACTCCAACAAGCTTCATCTGGCACAGTAGTGTCTAACTCACTCACGACTGACGGGGTTCATCCCGATGAACGCATGCAGCCATCTAGCTGCTGGTGCCTTGGGCTAATGGCTCTTTATGGGGCAGCTTCCAGAGGTTTCTGCCAATCCTGCTGTTTGAAAGGAGCCCAAGCCCCCATCACAGCAATTTCCAAGTTGGTTTTCACAAGGGAGATGGAGGCAGCAGCCTCTAATGTTGAAGAAATAGCCCTGGAGAAAACAAGTCAATATCTATGGGTGGTATCACATTGATTGCCTGTGTTTACTGGAATATTCATTTTTCTCTTCTGTAGATGCTTTAAGCCTATTATAACTACCACCAGAACAAATATTGATCCCTTTCTAGTTTGAGCATGAGCTGGGAAGCCTCCTTATTCAGGAGAAATCAGGTGTAATATCTACTATTGATTGCTTGGCTTATATTTATTTTCCACCTCATACCCTTTCTCCACTGAATCCTGATTGCAGCTCATCCTGAGGAGTGCTGATTTTCTTCATACTACTTGTGGTCTCTTTCACTCAGCTATTTGCTTCAAGAGAGACCGGCTCCACCTCCATACTCAATTCTTAATGTCCTAAGACAATTATATTGGCTCATTTCTGGATTAGGGATAGCATGTGACTTTATTCTGACCAACGAGTCTTGAAAGGAAGGCTGTTGGAGTCTCTTTGGATAGTGCATCTTATCAGGGAATACATAGGTGCCTCTGTCCTTTGCCTGAGACCGCTGTAACTAGGGTTGACTTTGAGAGATGACCTTCATACAGAGCTGAGAAATGGAAGAGGGAAGGGTATGAGAATGGAAGGACTTGGGTTTGTGAACCACTGTAATCCCTCTACTTCAGGCCTTCTTTTAGGTAAAATTTTGGATTAAACCACATATAATTATTGATTTCTGTCATCTGTACCTTACATAAAAATAGCAATAAAAACTTCACTAAAGCATGGAAAACTTATACATCCACAGGCAAGAGATCTACAGGGGCTGGATATCTGCTTCAAATTCTAAAGGAAAACTCATGAAATTATTCACAGAACATTTAATTCTGCTTGTTATTCTTTAGTCATCTAGACCATAGACCCCACAAATAGGTAATTAACTTCAATGTCAGTCTGGCAGTCTTCTGAGGTCTGGTCTCATCTCAGATATAGCTTCCTACCCTTGTTCAGTGAGCATATCCTTCCCGGCAATAGGTTTTGACCCTAAGGGTGTTAGGGTCCTGTCATACTCATGCACCCTAAAGAATGACAGCAAATACCGAGTCCTAAAGACTCACATGAACTCTTAAGGGATCTCCTTTATTTCTTAGATAGGTGTCTATGCTTATTGGCAGACCTGCTGGGACCTGGTACTTTGTTTCATTTCAGACTTAAGATGTGTAAGAAAATACCCTGACTTCAAAACTTAAGTCAAAAGATAGGTTACTTTAGAGAAGAGGTTTTGTTTTTGTTTCCACAGAAAATTAGAGACTGTGGATTCATTCTGAGTTCAGAAAAATAAGGTTTGTTCAAGGAAGACCCCCCTGAAAAATCTCAAGAGGAACAGATGGCCCAGATGATCCAGTGTTTCAGAGGACCTCTGTTGCAGTTTCCTCTGAGTTTTACATTGAGAAAAACCTCAAGATTGCTGGCTGAGATGATCCAGGCTCACAGGCTACTTCAGTTAGGACTTGACCATAATTGTAAATTTTCTATGGATCTCCATAAGATTATCAGCACCCCAATCAGCAGGAAATAGCCTAGAAAACTACATCCATTCCCTCCAGAATGGATTATGGATGTTTGTCTTTGTTTAGAGTGTTAGTTACAAGTTGTTATTGATAATGGTCAGGAAAAAAGCTGGACAAAGGAGATTAGATTCAGAGTTCTTGTTTTGAAAAGAAAAAAAGGGGAAATTCTATGGGATAATGCTCTTGTACACTGTAAAGATTTGTCACTCATATTGGTTTAATAAAATGCTGATTGACCAGTAACCAGGTAGGAAATGAGGCAGGGCAACCAAACTAGGAGGATTCTGTGAAGAGGAAAGGCTCAGTCTGCAGTAGCCACCCAGATGCAGAGGAAGCAAGATGAAAATACTGCACTGAGAAAAGTTTCTAAGCCACGTGGCTAATCATAGACAAGAATTCTGGGTTAATTTAATTAGTAAGAAGAAGCTAGAAATATACCTGAGTCATTAGCCAAACAGTTTATAATTAATATAGTTTCTGTGTGATTATTTGGATCTGGGTGACAGGGAAATGAAAGTGCAGCCTCCATCTACACAACATGCTTCCCTGGGCTGTTCTAAAGGCTCAAATCAGAAAGGAAACACATGAGCACAGCACCAGAAAACGTGTTTGTGAGCATAGTCCATTTATCTTCCGTTGGATTCTGCCCTTGAAATCTTTGTAGATCAATGAGCTTCACCTGAACATGCTCCAAGCTATGGTATTACACTCTAACCTCTTAGTATTTCTTGAACTGAACCAAAAATTGGGTGTTACTGAGGGTGCTTGCCAACAGGGGACACAATATGAGTTCTTTGTTAAAATTTCCTGCCAGATTTCATGAAGTAGAAACACAGATCCAGACCATCAATAGCAAGAGGAACCGGGGTTTGATCTGAACTTGCAGCCTCCCAAGCATTTCTCAGTGAGAATATTAGTGGGATTGGGTGTAAAAGATTGTAAAGGAGTGGAAAGGAAAGAGGATGGATTAATGGGGTAATGACCTAATGTCTGTAAGGCAATTAAGGTTTGGAAAGGAAGAGGCAAGTCTTTGTGATTTTTGTTCAGTTAAGTTTTTGCAGGGAACATGCCACGAGGGCTGTAATCTTGAAGTCTAAGGGAATTTCCTGTCAGTTGGCCTCTGAGCATCTTGAATAAAGGACTTCATACTCTTTGTCCTCTATGCTTCATACTCAATAAATGATAAGAATCCTAAGAACTGGACAGAAACCAGGGTTGGGCTGTAGGACAGTCTATGTGAGTTACAATCAGGTGCCATAGCTTCCATCAAGTTGTCCAGGGAACAGACAAGTCCACTGATTTTAAAAGATGTGCATAAATCTTGGTATATAGATCTCCAAGAAGTCATAGAAGACATGACAATCACCAATTAATTTTACTGGACTGGAAACATGCAAAATTTTTAAACAAATGTCAACAAACAAGTGTTAAGACTATTAATTAAATACAGCCTCATTTTGAAATTCAAAATTATGAGAGAAATCTATCAATAAAATGCTCATTAGTGGGTTGAAAGAACAAAAAATTTGAACATCTACAGAAAAAGAAACTTAACTAAAGTTTAACATAAATCATTATTTTAAAAATATTTGAAAAGTAGAAATAAAATTGGAATCAGAATTCCAGTGTGGATAAGGGAGGGACCCCCAGGTTCCCCACCCATGTCTGAGGCAGCTGGGAGCTATTGTGAGGGACAACCAATCAATGTCCTTGGGGATGTGGCTGCAGATAGGTTGCTCACCCTTCAGTGGATGGCTGCAGACTCATGCACATAGACACATGTCTAACTCAGGTGGTTATTCATATGAGGAAAGCAAAAAGAGGTTGTGAAATTTGTAGGGAGACAAGGTTGGGAACACTGGAAAGAGTTGAAGGGAGGTGGTAGTGGATGGACTTGATCAAAGTAACTTGAAACCCACAGGGTTTCTGTTTGCAGATCCTTGACTCAGTGAATGGCACCTGTCAAAATAGTGCTGGTCTCCATTCTCCAGCCTTGTGCTCTCAGCTCAGTGAAGCTCTCCACTGCTGACATTATCCTGATAACCTTAATGCAATAGGGTAAGAAAGCAAAGCAGTGCAGAAAACTTGGAGTTGAGGGTCATTTTCATAATTTAAGATGATGTAATCTTTTAGATATAAAATCCATGAGTCTACTCTTATATTTAAATTTTATTTGTTATTCAGTTTGTATTATGTATAGGTTTGTACATATTTGTATCTGTGTGTAAGTTATGTATATATAGGTGTGTGTATATGTAGGTGTGTGTGTATATGTATGTATAGGGTATGTGTGTGTACATGTGTACATATGTGTATGTATAGTTGTGTATGTGTGTAGGGATGTGTGTGTGTTGGTGTGCTCATGCTATGTCTGTCACACATGTGGATGCCATAGGACAGCTTATTGTTCTTTTTTTCCATTGTGGGTTCTGGGGATTCAATTCAGATAATTAGGCATTTATGGCAAGAGTTTTTACCTGCTGAGCCATCTAAATGGTCCAGAATTCTACTTTCAGAACACATTGATACTGCCTGTGTTTCAACACAAATCTGTAAGAGTGTCATATATTGACTGGAGGCTACTATATTTTACTTATTATTAAATTTACTTATTAATGTGCATGTGTGTATGTGTGTGTACACACCATGTATAAGCACACATGCATGCACATGTGGAGAGCAGAGGAAGAACTTGCAGGTTCACTTCTCTCCTTCCACCATGTAGGACCTGGAGATAAAACTCAGGTCATTAGGCTTAGCAGAAGGTATCTTCACCCTTGAACCATCGCACTGTAGATAATTTTTACAGGAAGAAATATCCTCTCACGTATGTTTTCAATTATGAGAAAACTTCAATTGTTTTTTATAACAAAGCATTTACAAGAAGGGATTCATCAGTATCAATATGTTGACAAAGTCAAGCAGGTATGGTGAACGCAGAATTCAAACTTTAAGGGAGCAGTTCTCCCTAGTAGACATTCTCTGGATTAGATCACAGAGACAGGGGCACTCCAGCCTCAAAACCATAAGACGAAGCTCTCACAACAAACAAAACAAATATTTGAATTTCCTGGGAAAGCTTTTTGGCCTGTCTAGCAAACAGGTGTGGGGGAAAATTCAAGTTGATTTTGGTGAGACTCTAATTAAAAAGAGATTTAACTCAAATTTTCATATAATCAACTTGTAATTTTTCCCTAATCTCTTAGCTACTATCTGAGAAGGTATGACAAATAGCCCAGTGTTGTCTTTTTGAAAGTGTTTAAGCCAGTATTCAACTTTGTGCTTATTATTATTATTATTATTAAAAAATTATCAATTGTTATTAACTTATCAACCTGTACATTCTGTATTCCACTATTCTTTGCACTTGCAGGGAAATTAAGGTATATGAAGGTTAAAATACAGTTTTCCACACATCAGAAAATCAAATTTAAAACTGTGAAGAGAGTTCAGCAAGTTATTGTAGATAAAAAGACAAGTTCAGAAACCAACAGAGTTCCTGTACATGGCAACAACTGGCTTGAAAAATGTAGCAGAGAAAATAATTCAAATAGTTCCACAGTGGAAAAAAACTATGGTATAGGGCTACCTAAAATCTACACTTGACAAAAACAAGATGAGACCTACAAAAAGATGAATATAATTGTTTCTGAAGGGCAAAATGAAAATACATTTTTAAAAAGAGAATATATCACAGTTATGGGGCAAATCATGACCCTTGGAAAATATGTCTGAGTCCTACTGCAGTACCTAGTTGGAAATGGAGCTTTATTTGACACTAGAGTCATTGCGAATTTAGTAGGCTCTCTGTGACCACACTGGATCAGGCTAGGCACCAAGTCCAATATGACTGATGTTTTTAGAAGAAAAGGGGAGAAGCAGACAAGGACATGGCTTGTGAGCCATGGGTAGGGTGGTAGCTGTGGAGGCCCAAAAATGTGAGCCTATTTCCACCTTGTCTGAAGGTCAGAGAG
>LOJH01014665.1:0-23965 GCA_001685095.1 Ellobius talpinus
TATTAACCAATGAAAGTAACACATAGACAGATGACCCTCCTCCATCAGAGTGGCGGCCACAGAGAACCGGGCAGCACATCTGCCACCTTCCTTGGTTTCCCTCCCCTTGTAGACGAGCAGCTGTGCTCTCCTCATTCAGTGTCCACCCCCAGGTCGGCGCTTTGTGCCCTCTCCTCTTTTCTTCCTCCTGTTTTCTTGCACCACTTTGTCATAGTTTAGGATTTTTTAAAAATGTTGTAAGGTCCCGGCAGCAGTAGGCAGAGGGCCCGCAGAGCAGTGAGTCCCAGGCAGAGATGGCTGCTGGTCCCTGACACATGGCCGGCTGGCTGGTCAGTCCCAGGCAGAGACGGCTGCCGGTCATGAGCGGTGGCTCCCTGACCAGGAGAGGCACCGGCGCTGGGCTGGTGCCAGACAGCCTGAGGGTGTGAGCAGGTGGCAGGTAGAAGGCACATGGACAGACACATCGTACAGAATAGAATTGGATATTTATTACTTAGAGGAGAGAGAATGGGGAAAGAAGAAGAGAAAGGAGAGAGACAGAAGGGAGTGGGAAAGAAGGAAGGCGCCCGCCAAAAGGGACAGTGAGAATCTAAAATGGTGAGAGGAGGACAGGGGTCACCCGGAGTGGGCGTGGCTTGTCTCTTAAAGAGACAAGAAAACAATAGTGACAGGTCGTTGTGAGTGACTTCTTTTTAGATCTCCAGCAGTGTGAGCACAAACGGCTTTCTTCTGTTTCCAGCTCAGCTTATTTAGTATGTTTTCCAAGGCTGAGTAATATTCCTTTTAGTATACCCACCGTGGTGATTTCATCCATTTGCTTTTGGGTGGCCACATAGGTTGTTTATCTAGGAACTAATTATGAATGGACTGGACGAATTTACATACCAGAATCTCATGAGCTTAGAAATTGAAGTGAATGGAGGGAGACATCGGCACGCTGGCGGACATGACCCTGGTCTGCCCCAGTCCTTCAGTCAGCTTTCTGTTCCTTCACCTCATCCCCCGAAAGACATAACTTTCAAGGATGTTTTAGTGGGCTTCAGTTTGTGGCATCTCCTGGGTGCTGTATTTAAAAGACAGTTCTCTTCTTAGGCCAGCTCTGTCTGCTCGGCAGCAGATTGCCCAACTTTAAGCAGAAAGTTTGCCATCCATGCCTTAGAAGCCGCCTTCTCCTCTGTGTCCCCCATGAGGAGGGCTAAGGAACCAGTTGAGCTGCTCTGTGACATTGCACAGGCACCATTCTCCTCCAGGGTTCTGGAATCTTTGTGGAACCGTGCTGTCAGGTGTGGTCTGGGAAGTGTCATACCCTGCCCATTGTCACTGTAGACACATCCTGCCCCTGAGATGAGCCATGGCGGCAGGGGTAGCAAAAGATGACTGTGTCCTTTGCTACAGCCTGGAGTTAGGACTATGGAACATGCTTTGGGGGGCGATGAGGGGATAGTGAGAATACAGGCAGCCAGAGTGCTTCCTTTTCACTAAGGGCAATAGGAGTTTTAGTGCCACAGCCAGCATCTTAGATGTACCTCAGAGTGACAGTGGGGGAAACCAGGTTCCCCATGAAGCGAGTCATGACTGCTCGCTCTGGTCTCTGTAGGGTTCCCTAGCCTCAGTGGGTGGGGGGAGTTTTTAAGTTGAAGTTGACTGTTTTCTTTAAAAACAATAAAGCATTATTGTTGTTATTAAGGATTATTTTAGTCAGGTTCTGGTCTTGAACTCACATGTAGGTGTAGCCATGGCCAAGGATGACTGAGTTTCTGATCCTCGCTCTCCCACCTTTTAAGTGCTGGGATTACAGGGATGTGCAGTCTAACCTGGCCTGTGAGGTGCTGAGGCTAGAACCTAGGACATCATGTACACCAGCAAGCACTCTTCATTCCTTGCTACAGACCTAGGCCTAGACAAGGAACTATTTCTGTTTTGTGTTTTGTTTGTTTAAGACTGCACCTATGTAGTTGCCCATGTTGGCCTCCTGTTACTCATTCTTGTAGGTTGTCAGTTTCTTTAACTCAGATCCACCTGCCTCGGCCTCCCAAGTGCTGAGATTAAAGGCGTGAACACCACTGCCCAGCTTTACTTTCATTAATGTTTTTCAGCTTCCTGTGGGAACACAAGGAGCATCAGTCATGGCTTTCACACCTGGGAGGAAGGTTGGAGTATTAGACCTTGACAGAAAAGCTTTCCGTTGGTTCTCAGGGTTCCTGGCCCATGCAGTCCAGTCTTCCTCCCACCAGCTTTACTCTGCTCATAAGCTAGACACCAGGCTGTGCAAATAAGAGTCTTTGTTATCTTAGAATGTTTCCTGGATGAGGTTGAATGAGAGATGAGCTTACAGGTATTACTCTAAAGACTTTAAAAAAAGAAAAAAAGAGAAAAATAAACCTAAGAAAACATGGTTGAGTTGGCATCCTACCCACAAGGCTGGTTGCTAACATGTTTTTTATTATCCTTAGCTTGCTTCCTTTCCTCCTCATGTTTTATAAAACAAAAGCAGTATTAAAAGTCCTGTTTTCCTGGGAATTTCCTTCATTTCATTAGTAGTTTTCCTGGGAATTTCCTTCATTTCATTAGTACAGGCTGTGGCACTTTGTTGAAGCCCTTTGAGGGTCACTTTTGTTAACTGGTGCCACATTTTACTCAGGTGTGCAAGGTAAGAGTTTGGAAATGGAAAACATCTGAGCAAGTGGGAACATGTACTGATCAGTTGCTAATAAGTATTCCTCAGAGCTATTTTTTATGAAATTTTTGCTTTCCTATTTTTCTGGTCTTCTGGGAGTGATATTGAATAAACTTATTTGAATGTTTATTCCTTATCTGTTGGTTAATCTTAAAAAGTGACAGAGTGGCCTCTTACATCTTTTTTGTTTTCAATTTCCATCCTAGGTCTGTGGTTTACCAGCAGAGTTCCAAAGAATCCGCCACTCTGCAGCCGTTTTTCACATTGCAGTTGGATATCCAGTCTGACAAGATACGCACAGTCCAGGATGCCTTGGAAAGCTTGGTTGCAAGAGAGTCTGTCCAAGGTTACACCACCAAAACCAAGCAGGAGGTATGCTCAGTCTGGCCAGGAACCTGTGCAGAGGCCCTCTAGATGCATAAAGAGGACAGAACTAGGAAGGTTCTTACACCAGTTAGTTAGTTTACTGAGTAGTTCCAGAATTTCAGGATGGAGTATTGGAGACAGATGGTCTTTTTCACTTCTTGTGACCTGAGGAAAGGTCTCCTTTCTGCTCTGCTTTGCTTTTCACTTTCTGGCAGTCCTAGTCCTGGTATCCTGAAGTCAGCCTACCTCCAACAGAGGCTGAGTCAAGATGTAGAGCAGTTCTGGACACATGTGTGTTGCATTTTAGCACAGATCACTCAGGACACCGACAGTCAGACAATACACTGTTTGGATGCATGCTGCTCTTTGATGTGACTAGACAAAGATAAATCCTTGAGTCTGTCTGTCCTCATAGTGATGAGCTGGGCTTGTACCTTGATCAGGAGAGGCTGTTACCTGGCTCTGTGTGCCTGTTCTTTCAGTCTGCAGTGGAGGCCACCTTCTCTTCTCTATCAGGTGCAGCCTGTGAGTGTCTGTGCTGGGACCTCTGCTTTTGTGTTATGGTTGTTGCCTTGGTATTTGAGGTGGTTTTGGGCCACCAACCAGTTCCCAAATAAAAACACAAGACTTACTTTAATTACGAATGCTCGACCTTAGCTTAGGCTTCTCACACTATTTCATCTGTTTCTACTCTGTCTACGATTTCATTCTTTATGTTCTGCCTTGCACTATTCCATGGCTGACTGGCTCCTGGCATCTCCCTGGTGGCCACTTTCCCCCAAACCCCCCAAATTGCTCCTACTACTTACCCTGCCCAGAAGTTCCACCTATATATACCTCCTCCATCATTATTGGCTGTTGAGCTTTTTTTATTAGAACAATCAGCTGCCTTAAGCAGGCAAGGTAAAAACAGCAACACATCTTTACATAAACAAATATTCTGCAACATCGACACATGCAATACATCTTTTTACAGTTAAACAAATGCAACACATCTTTGCGTAGTTAAGCAACTAATCTGTAACACCTGACAGTGAGCATCCCTGACTCTTGCCTGCTTTTGTAACCCCATTCTGCTGGGCTGCCTCGCCTAGCCTTGATGTAGGTGTGTGTGCCTGATCATATTGTACTATGTTCGGTTCATGTCCATGGGAAGCTTGCTCTTTCTCGGGGGAGACATGTTGGGGAGTGGATCTGGGTAACTGGGGAACTTTTGGCAGGGAGTGGAAGGAGGGGAGGCTATGGTTTGGATGTGTTGTATGAGAGAAGAATAAGGTTTTTTGTTTGTTTGTTTAGAAAATTTGTGTCTCAGTTTAATGGAACTCTAGAACTGAGAGTTTTAGTAACCATGTTTTGTTTTAAGTTTTTGTTTTGTTTGTTTGTTTAGACAGTTTCTATGTGTTGCCCTGGATGTCCTGGAACTCACCAGGTTAGACTTGAACTCAGATATCCACCTGCCTCTGCCTCCTGAATGCTGGGATTAAAGGTGTGCGCCCCCACAACCTGGCTGATGGGCCAGAAGTTAAAAGGTCGAAACTATGACATCAAGTACCTGGAATGAGTCTAGAATTTGTGATCTGGAGATTAAACTGTTGGTTGGTGACCCTCTTAGCTTCCCACCCCTTCGTTAGCCCACAGGTTTCTGTGAGGTGTGTGTTAGGTTTCTCACCTAAGGAGACACACAAATAGATGATCTGGGAGGCCCAGGTCCTACCAGATGTAGCCTCTAGTGGACTGCTCACCTCAATGTCTTGCTGTCTTTTACATTGTTACTTAATATTCTCTTTTTCTTCAAATAAATAGTGGAGCTTCAAGGAAAGGAATGACCAACTAGGGTGCATTTAATGGAGAAAAACAATAAACCCCAGCACCAGGCATTGGGCAGAATAGTGCATCATCCATCAGGGCACAGTGTTTGAACCGCAGTGCATGCCATGCTCACCTGGGAATTACACTCTGTCAAGTCTTATATATAGTTATTGCTTCTTAAGGATTCAGGAGGCCCGTGAAAACACAGAACCAATGAGTCAGTGACAGGAACAGATGTCTTCAGGATTACTCAGTGTTTGCCTGAAGAAAGATACTAGATAGGTTTATGAATGAGTGGAAAAGACAGGCTAGTGCCTGCCAGTTCCCTCTTCTCAGTGCTTGTGTTCTCAGCTGACTGTCTTCACTTGGAGGCTGCAGATGGGCTTCAAGCCTAAGGGCTCCTTTGCAGGTGTGTCTGTGGCGGTGCAGATGTGGCTAGGGCTGGGAAGAGCTGTGGAGCCCTACAGAGGGTGCTGTTGCAGCCAGGCAGGCCTCTGAGCCTAGGCACGTTGTGTCACAGGTTGAAGTCAGCCGCAGGGTGACTCTGGAGAAGCTCCCTCCTGTCCTCGTGTTGCACTTGAAGCGCTTTGTCTATGAGAAGACGGGTGGGTGTCAGAAGCTGGTCAAGAACATTGACTACCCCGTGGACTTGGAGATCAGCAAAGGTAATGCCCAGCCCTGCACTCGCTGCAGCGCCCCCTGCAGGCCCAGGACTCATTACCACTCACTCAGTGAACGTGACACCAATTCAAAATTCTTTAAATTTATTGACATTTGTGGATTTTTATACTAAAATTCTCATTAGAGTAGTTTTCTTATTTTTTTAATTTGATTTATGGGTATTTTGTGTACATGTATGATTGTACCAAGCACATGCTTGGTGCTGCTGGAGACCAGAAAATCCCCTGAGTTTGGAGTTATCTACTGCCATGTTGTTGCTGGAAATCAAACTCTGATCCTCCGAAAGAACAGCCAGTAATCGTAACCATTGAGCCCTCTCTCCACCCCTTTTTTTCTTCCTTTTTTTGGTTTTTCGAGACAGGGTTTCACTGTAGCTTTGGGGCCTATCCTAGAACTAGCTCTTGTAGACCAGGCTGGAATTGAACTCACAGAGATCTGCCTCCCAAGTTCTGGGATTAAAGGCGTGTGCCACCACTGCCCAGCTCTTTTTCTTTTTTTAAACACAGGGTCTCACTGGGTAGTGCTGGCTGATCTAGAGATCACTATATAGGCCAGGCTGGCCATGAACTCTGACAGAGATCTGTCTGCCTCTGCTTCCTGAGTGCTGGGATTAAAGCTGTGCCCACGCCTGGCTTTGTTTAGCTTTGTCAAAGA
The DNA here is from genome assembly GCA_001685095.1 of Ellobius talpinus. NCBI lineage: Eukaryota > Metazoa > Chordata > Mammalia > Rodentia > Cricetidae > Ellobius > Ellobius talpinus. The sequence goes on from LOJH01014665.1 coordinate 6,188, forward strand.
TAGAGACAAAACTGAAACAAAACATAATTTAACTAGATGAGAGAAGTAGGAGAACAGCTCCGAGGAGCAGCAGGTGCTGGCAGTGTACACCCTCTGCCCCCAGACAGTGACATGTGGCCATTGCTCTCCATAGGCCTCTGCAGCTCAATGACAACACTGTATTGTAGATTTTTAAATTTTATGTAAGTGTTTTATCTGTGTGTATTTGCACCACACACCTACCCATCTCCACCAGCTCTGACAGCATGTCTTAAAGAGCCCCTGGGAAAGAAAGGTACCTTACTTTATGCAGGTTGAAGGTTTTGTATGTGTGGGTAAGAATGCATGCCAGAGCACACATATGCCGGTGGGAGGACAGAGAAATCTCACCTTTTATTTGGGATCCTGTAGTTGAATTCAGGTCACTTGGCTTGCATAGCAAGAACCTTTACCTGCTGAGCCAGACATCTTACTGCTTCCCCTCCTTTTTTTCCCCACTATATTTAAAATAATTTGTTTCCCCTGCACACACACTGGCATTCATGTGGGAGTCAGATGGCCCTTGTCAGTTGTCTCCATTCACCATGTGGATTCTGGAAGTCCGGGCTCTAGGGGGCAGGCACTGTACACTCTGAGCTGCTCTGCCAGCACAGAAGAACTTCCCCGAAACGTTACAGTTGTGACAAACATCTTAGTGCCAGAGCTTGACTAGGAGTGCGGCAAACCCAGGCGGTCCACAGAACACATGGTCTGGGGAGCAGAAGGACCGTGCTGTCACCCCTCCCCAGCCCCCCATCTCTGAGAGATCCTCCTGAGTAAAGAGTCCTTTGTCTCAGGACTACATGCTTGGGTTCTTGTTTCTTGGTCCAGGAGCTGGGTATGCAGTTACCTCCTGCCCCTTGACTGTCATGACACCTTCAGGTCCAGTCCTGACACAGCTCTGGTGCGGGACCTGCCCATCCCTGCTCTGACCTCTAAGTGGGGTGGCTCTTGTTAGGCGAGGCTGTCACCAGTCAGTGCTGCTGTTCTGCGGAGACTTTGAAGTGTTGTTGTTTTGTTTTCCAGAACTACTTTCTCCAGGAGTCAAAAATAAGAATTTTAAATGCCACAGAACCTATAGGCTGTTCGCAGGTGAGTGTGTTTGCCCACGGCTCCCTCACAGACATAGCACAAGCGGGTCTGTGTGGGACCTCGGCAGAACCCTGCTGGACTACAGTGTCCCAGAGAGTGGGTACTGGGAGAGCTTGAATATCTAGAAAGCAATTGGGTTTGACATGGGAGGGTTCTCACAATTTTGAATGTCCCGCTGAGTCAGTGGTCTGTTGGCCCTATTGGAGACGCCTCCCTTTGGCGGGATTAGGTGGGGATCTGTGGCAATGGGGTTGAGGGCCTTTTCTCATGGTTGCCTTCTGGACATCGTCTTCCAGTGGTCTACCATCACGGTAACAGTGCCACGGGCGGCCACTACACTACAGACGTCTTCCAGATTGGGCTTAATGGATGGCTGCGAATCGATGACCAAACGGTCAAGGTTATTAACCAGTACCAGGTGGTGAAGCCAACTGCTGACCGCACAGCCTACCTCCTGTATTACCGCCGTGTGGACCTGCTGTAGCCGTGTCCGTGTGCCTGCGTGTGTGCCTGACGCTGCTTCCTACAACTCCCAGCTCACTCACTTCCCACCTCTCTAATGGCTCCTTAGAGAGAAACTCTCCCTCTGCAACAGTGGGCTTGAATGAGAGAAGATGTCGGGGTCTGCACAGCGAGCGCAGCTCATGCTGACTAACTTCAGAGACTGTCGCTTGAGTGAGGAAATGTACACGACTTTGTGGCGCTTCTGAAGACCTGCTGGCTCCTGAGCGAGGAGGTGGCTCGCACTGTGTCCCAGTCTGATTGCATAGTGAAATGAGTCCCACACCAGCAGCTCTTGTACATTTGTGAAAATGAATTTTATCTTTCCTTAAAAAATAATTTTTTTAATTCATCACACTTTCCTCCCTTACCCTTTAGTTTTTGATAAATGATAAAAATGAGCCAGTTATCAAGAGATGAGAGAGTTCTTACTTCAAGAGGAAATAAAATACACAAAACATGTCACTGGTTCCTAGAAGGAAACATTTTAACGATTGTGAGATGAAACTGCTGACTATGCACTGCGGGTCAGACATTTGGAGTGCAGATGTCAGGCTACAGAGGTGGGTGGTTGTAACTTTATTACCATGAAAAAAATTTTAAATCATATTCATGATCTGTGTACACATGAAGAAAAGTGGGCAAAATAATGAAGATTGACATTTCCCAATGTCTACTGTGTAACCTCCTGTCCGCGCCTCTCTGATGCTGTGTTCCTAATTGTACACAGTGTAGTGATTCCTAGGTATATAAAGTTGTCACCCGTTAATAAAGATCACAGAGTTGGTTTAAAACTGCATGTGTTTCTTGGTATGGAAACACCTTTTCTCTAAGAATCCTCCCTCCAGTCCTGTAAGCCTTCTTTCTGGTCAGCCTCTGAACTTAGCTAGGATTCTGGCTGTGTCAATTAGCTTGAGAGGGCCTGGCTTAGACTTTTTCTCCTCTGATCCTGTGGCTTAGGTCAAGGCCTAATCTTTGAGTGTCTCTGATACTCCCCTCCGCTCTTGACAGATGAAGAGGCTGCCAGCACTGTGCTCTACAAGGCAGGGCTTGCAGTGGATGAAAGCTTTTTCTCCCAGGCTCCACTGTGATGCGACAATGTTTCTATCAGTCACTAATGGTCCTACTTAGCATCCCTTCAGGATGTGGAACTGTGGTTCCTGTGCATTCTAGAAACCAGTCAGCATCCCTCCGGATGCCAGCACTTATTCTCCGGGTGCTGTTGCTGGAATGGTTGTGTCCTCTGCTGTATTTGTGACAAATGTGGCCAGAGCAGGAGGCCCAACGATGCAGTCATGGGTACCCTAGTCAGCTTCCAAATGAAATGTATAAGCGTCCTGTGTGTGTACTGGAGCCATTTTCCCGTCCAGTGTCTGTGTTGTCCTATACGAGATAGTCGTGTATGTTTCCTTTAGCCCAAAAGGTTGGAAATGCCTGAAATGTTGGGACCCCATCCAAAGACCTTTGTGCAGTGAACAGAGATGAAGTCCAGTGAAGTGCTTGGCATTTGGTCAGCTAGGGACATGTGGTGATCTGCCTTCTGCTGTCTCTTGTGTGGTGTGCTTCCTTTTATGTGGCCAGTGTTGTTGGTTGCAACCCTGGCAGTGGAGGACGGTGTGCTTAATTGAGCCCATTCCTGACTGGGCTGCTGTACCAGATAATCATTCAGTGTGTTAAGGCAACAGCCAGAGGCCTAGTCCAAGTCCAAGGTGGAGGGGCAGATCCCGTGTGTAAAGATGCACTTCCTGGCTTGTAAACACTTCAGTTGTCCTCCCAAGGCAGTGTGAGCTCTGCTTTCTCTTACAAGGCCAAACATTCCTTCTGGATTCTCCCTCCTTGACCCCATCTAACCCTAAAGGCTCCCTGGGAACCCTAACAACTTGCTTCCTGGGGTTTAAGGTTCTGGCATCTTAGCATTGGAGAGAGGTGAACATAGCTGGTAGACCCAGCACTACTCAACTCAGGATTCTTTTAAAAATTTTAATGCATATTAATATGTTGCTTGTGTGCATATATGTGTACCACATCCATACCTGGTACTAGGTGTACTTCAGAAGACTGAATCAGATTCTCTGGAACTGGCAGTACAGATAGTTGTGGCTGCCATGTGGATGCTGGGAACTGAACCCAGGCCCTCCACAAGGAATAACAAGCTCTTTACTGAGCTGTCTCTCCAGCCTCAAGACTGGGGTTTTGATTTCATCTCAACTTTGTGTGGTCTAAGCTACACCAGTACACTGCTGGTTGCAGATGCATTCTGTCCTTGGGTAGAGCACGAGGCTTGTTTCCTTTGGAATCTAATCCTGTCACAATGTTCGTTAAGGGTTAACTTTCTGCTGGGTTTCCCTGGCTTTAGGTACTTCATACTCAGAACTCCCTGCAGACTTCACTGTCAGGATGTTTGAAGCAGACGTTTTCCTAACCGAATTTTAGTCTGTCAATGTCTTTACATCCAGGTGAATGCTGAGGTGACATTGGTCATGACTCTGGGACTGACATTCAAGATTGGAAACTGGACACTTGGAAGCCTCAAACCCCTTCAGGAGTCAGACTGGATGGTAGAGGCTTAGGATGCTCCCTGGAATCCTAGATCTGTAAATCCTACAGAAATGTGTCCAGACGTAGCCAGCTATCCCCAGGGCTTCTTTCTCCCAGTTTAGCGCAGGTGGGTTTGGATTGGAGCTTCCATCAGCAGTGTCCATGGTCTGCACACCTTCATTCCTATTTGCTGCTGAGGAATGGCCCCACACTACCATGTTTCCTGTGCGTGGATGGACTTGCTACCAGCAAGAGTTACTCCGGATGTTCTTGAGTTGTGTGTGGTGCACACAACGGTTCTTTTCAGGCATGCTCAGGCTTCAGCAGGAGTCACTGCCACTTTGTTACCTCTTCCAGCCTTTATCTGCAATGGGGAATTTTGGTCAGGAACTGAAGCCTGGGTAAGGCAAACCACACACAGTCAGTTTGACTGTCAGGCCCTCCAGCTTCTGGATACAGAAAGGTCCCAGGTTTACCAGTTTGGTGGCAATATCTCTTGGTTCTGAACTGTGTTGCTGTCCTCTCTTCCTGGCTGCCACTCACTGATGGTCACCTTGCACTCTGGGGGCTGGGCTGAGCAGCTGAGCCTGCACAGCAGAGGGGCAGGCATCACACGTAGCAATGGGAGATTTCAGTCACTGTTGCTAACCTAACTTAATGTCCCCCACTGCTCTCCCTGATTTGCCTCTGGTGAACTGCCGCCTCTGCCCAAAGAAGAGCAGAGACCTCAGGTGTGTTTGTGCAGAAGGTTTCTGTGGGCAGAGGTGCTGTTGGCATGTGGGTGCTGGTTCCTGCTGGGCCTCTCCTCTGGCTTGTGCTACCCAGCCCCTCTGTGCCCTGTAAGTTTTATCAGGAGGACCAATGGTGACAGACCAGAGACTTAGTTTTCCTTTTAGCTTCATGCCCGGCACTCCCAGAGCCACTTCTCAGGGTGCAGGCGAGGAATGTGTATTGTAGAACATTAATTTGACTATGTAAAGATGTGTTGGATTTGCTTAACTGTAGAGATGTGTGGCTTCTTTACCTTGCCTTCCTAAGGCACCTAATTGGTCTAACAATGCTAAATGACCAGTAGTGAGGGAACAGGTATAGGCAGGACGTCCAGGTAGGGAGAGTAAGTGGGATGAGGAATTTAGACTGGGGTTGGTGGGGAAGGGAGAAAGAAAGAGCCAGGGACACCCCAGGGGCCAGTCTGTCCGACACCTAGGAAGCAGGAAAGTAGGGCACACAGAATGAAAGAAAAGTAAAACGTCCCGAGGCAAAATGTAGATGAGTAGAAACAGGTAAAATTAAGTTAAAAGAGCTAGTAGGAGAAGCTTAAGCTAAGGCTGAGTGAGCATTCATAATTACTAATAAGTCTCCATGTTTTTTATTTGGGAATTGATTGGTGGCCCAAAGAAAAATCCAACTACAAAAGCGAAGTGCCATCGTGAGCCAAGCCAGGGTGTCTGTGTCTCTGTGTCTACGTTACAGGTTTTCCACAGTGGGCACTTCTCGCTTACTGTTTGTTTTTTGAGACAGGGTTGCAAGTAACCCAGACTGGCCTTGAACTTAGATAAAGCTAAGGTGACTTTGGCTTTCTCTGCTTTCCAAGTTCTGGGCATGTGCCACTACATCCAGCCATTTTTCAGTTTTCGTCTACAAAGCTTGCCTTCCTGGGGTGGTGAACCCTCCTCCTCACCCTCCTCCTTGCAGGAGTCTCCAAGGCCTTAGGTTTCACTGTGCCACAAACCCAGGAGTTTGCTGCGGGGAGCACCCTGGCCGAGTCTGTACCCTCTGGAAAGGAAAGCACTGAGTTCCGGTTTGAAAGCTAGCATGGCAGTCCTGTGCCCATAAGATGCAAGGAGCTAATTCCACGTGTAAAGCACAGGGCACCGAGACTTCTTGGGCGCCGGGTGCCATTCCATTCGGGTGACCTAAGCACAAACAGATCCTAGCCCTGAAGAATTAAGTTCCCCCTTAAATACTTGTGGGTTTCGAACTTCAGGGGGAAGTTTGCCTGGGAATGCTGTCTTGGGATTCCATCAAACACTTGGAAAAGAATCTGAAAACATATTTCTAAACCCTCCATGGTTTCAGCCTAAATCCTAGTTGGTTTTTTAATAACCATAGCTATTGGGGCTTCATCATGCTATTATTATTATGACTGACTGACTGACTGACTGAGATGACTTTTCTGAGAGTTCAAGGTTGTGTGACTTGACTTGGGGACTCCCATGGTCCGGCTGGCAGGCTCCAGCACACACTCGGGCTTTCAGAAATAGCTGCCCCAAATCTGATGTTAGAGTCAGGTGGCAGTCAGCTTATTTTCAAATGTGCATATTCAGTCACCACACACTGACCAAGTCCCTTGCACCATGCTTGTAGCTGCCAGGAAACTCAGGCGAGATTTCTGACTACACCCTTCTTTTCTGTTTTCCCCTCCCCCTCCCCTCCTCCTCCTCTTCCTTCTCTTTTCCCCCAGCATTGAGGATTTATTTAACCCAGGGCCCTGGCAAGTGAGGCAAGAGCTCTATCATTGAGCTTCCTTTCCAGATCTTTGTCTATTTTTTTTCCTTTTGACACAGTTTCACCCTGTAGCCCATCGTGACCTTGATGGACTTGACCCTCCTGCCTCAGCCTCCCTAACAGCTGGGATGATGGCCTGAGCCACCAGGTCACACCACTGTTTTGAAAAGCTCACAGGGGTGAGGGGACGCCCAGGGACCTAGGCCTGTAGGAATGTCACCTTGCATTTCAATCTCCCAGCAGAAAGACCTGTTTAGCTCTGCTCGTAGCGTTCCGGGGCTTCTCTGGCACACAGCTGCAAGCTCTCGCACACTCCTCCAAGGCCTTGGAGCCACCTGGTCAGGTCCATCACAGCAGCAACCCCCACCTCCTGGTACCAATTTCTGTCTTAGTTACTTATCTGGTTGTTGCGACCAAACTGAGAAAAGCAGTTTAAGGAAAAAGGATTCCTTTTGGCACTGTTTGAGAAAGCAGCTCATCCTGGCAGGGAAGGAATGGTGGCAGCAACATGAGGCAGCTGGTCACATCGCATCCTCAGGAAGCAGATCAATGCCGGTGCCCAGCTCATTGTCTGCTTTTTAGTTAGTCTGGTACCCTAGGCATAGTGCTACCCACATTCACGGTGGATCAGCCCTCCTCTGGTGACCCAGGCCAGACACTCCCACAGACACCGGAGAGGGGTTTCCATGGTGATTCTGCGTCCCATCAAGTTGACAGTCAAGGTGAACCATCACAGTGCTCATGTGTACAACTATTGTCAGTGGCTCTTTTGTTTATTTTTATGCTGTATGTGTGTCTGTGGTGTCTCTGCTCCGAGTGTGTGCCTGGTGCCCTCAGAGGTCAGGGGAGGGTATTATCAGATCCTGTGGAACTGGAGTTATGGTTGTGAGCTGCCATGTGGGTGCTAGGAACGGAACCAGGGTCCTCTGAAAAAGCAGCCATTGCTCTAACTACCGAACCACATCTCAGTGGATTCTATGATCATTATCCCTTGAATTTTGGTCTGTAGAGGCCATGTAAGGCTTACGACCTAGGGAGTGGGCTTCCTCCCTGTCTAGTCTATATACCTTTCCCTTTTTTTAAGATTTCTTTGTGTGTGTGTGTGTGTGTGTATGTGTGTGTGTGTTAGTTTCTATTACTGTGATAAATACCGTGACCAAAAGCAAATCGGAGCTGAAAGGGTTTATTTGACTTACACTTCCAGACAGTAGTCCATCACTGAGGGAAATCAGCGCAGGAACCTGGAGGTGGGAGCTGATGCAGAAACCATGGAGAGGTACTGCTTACTTGCTCTTATGGCTTGCTCAGCCTGCTTTCTTAGAATTCAGGATCACCAGGCCAGGGGTGGCCCCACCCACAATGGTCTGGGTCTTCCCCATCAGTTACTAAGAATGTGCCCTATAGGCTTGCCTGCAGCCCAGTGTTATGGGGGCATTTTCTTAATCCAGGCTCCCTCCTCTCAGATGTCTCAAGCTGGTACAAAATTGGCCAGCAGAGGGTGAGAGTGCAGTGCCTGAGGAGGCCAGCAGAGGGCAGAAGATTCCCTTGGGACTAGAGTTACAGAGGGCTGGGAGCTGCCCTGTGGTGCTGAGAGTGGAAGCCTGGTCCTCTGCAAGAGCAGCCAGTGCCCTAACCACTGCGCTGTCCCCAGCCTGGTTTCCTTTTTACTGCCCTCCCTAGCTAGGCCTCCTGATGACATAGGGACAGGGGAGCTCAGGCATGAGAGTCACCTTATCTGGACCTGATTCCATCTGGGGGTTTTGCTTAGTTTATGTCCTTTGCCAGATCTGAGGAGTGGTCTTCTCTTATTCTCTCTGCTTTTCTGGAAGTGTTTTTTTTTGGGGGGGTTGTCTTTCTTGATTTGAGAGAGTATCACTCTGTAGCCCAGGCTGGTCTGGAACTCACTGCCTCTGTTCCTGAACACCAGGATTGCAGATGGACCACTGTACCCAGCCACCATTTACTTTTCATAGCAATGATGCACAAAGGATCCAGCTGTCCTTACAGCAGCCAAAGGCTTCACCCGAGGGTTGGCTTTGCCAGTTGCTCATCTTCCTCATCCTGCATTTTGCTTGTTGAGTGAATTCTATCTTCCTTACTTGGAACGTGAAGATTGGGAGGTTACCACATCCAATCATGTACCAGATTGTCGATCACCTTTCTACTACTGTGACCAGATGCTGGAGATAGACACCTTATAAAGACGAAAAGTTTATCTGAGCCTGTGGTGCATCGTGTATGGTGGCTTGGAAGCAGAGGGGGAAAGCCCAGAAGGCACTTGAGCCCCAGTACCCCATCCAGGGGCATGGCTCTACCACCATCCATAATGTCACAGGCTGGGGACCAAGTCTTCATTCAACATGTGGTTTTTAGGTGCCAGTCATGCAAGCCACAGCACACAGAGGCAGGGAACACAAAGAAGGCTTGTGTGACTTTAACTATGGTGGCACTGAGAGCCATTCCTGATCCTGGGCAGTGGTAAGCAGAGTCCTAGACAGACAGCCCACAGTGGTGGATGGAGGGTGACCTGGACAAGCAGGTCACGTTCTTCAGTGACAGGGTCCTGAGAGAGAATCAGGACATCAGAAGATACAGGATACAAGACAGAGAAGATAAGTCTGGGATCGGGAGTCCTGCACTTGCTGTGTCTTCAGCCAGGCTTGTTCTTGGGTTTAGAGGAACCGAGCTCCTCTTCCATTTATCAGGGCCTCAGTTGGTCAGTCCAGCCCTCGAGAGGAAGGTTGGAGACCTTAGTCACCAGAGCTCGCCTAGTGGGAGGATGACTTTGACTTGGGTCAGGCACTCACAGCCAGGAACCTCTTTCATTTTCTCTTTCTTTTCTTTCTTTCCTTCCTTCCTTCCTTCCTTCCTTCCTTTCTTTCTTTCTCTCTCTCTTTCCTTTCTCTCTCTTTCCTTTCCTTTCCTTTCTTTTTGAGACAGGGTTTCTCTGTAGCTTTGGAACCTGTCCTGGAACTAGCTTTTGTAGACCAGGCTGGCCTCGAACTCACAGAGGTCTGCCCACCTCTGCCTCCCGATGCTGGGATTAAAGGTGTGCGCCACCACCGCCTGGCTATTTCATTTCTTTTTATCACTTACTTTGACCTGTATTTTTAATGGTTCTCTTGAGGATTTTGTGTAACATGTTTGATCATATGCACCCCTCCCCCAGCTCTTTTCTGCCCCCCCTTGCTTCCCACCCAACTGCGTGTCCATCCCACCCCAACCCCGCCCATGAAGTCCATTTTGTGCCACCTGTATATTCTTGGATGTGTAGCCGTCTACTGGAGTGTGGGTTGACTTAAGTGGCCTGTCCTCTCCCAGCAGCTGTCAGTTGCCCATAGCTCTTCTGCTTGGGATAGGACTCAGTGGCCTGAGCCTGTCTTGTGCATGCTGTCACAACTGCCGTGAGTTTATGTGTGCAGCCTCCCTGCTGTGTCCAGAAGACAATTTCCTTTAGTCATCCACGGCCGATGGTTGGCTCTTATACTCTGCCTCCTTCCCCCCAGAGGACCCTAAGGCTGAGTGGGTGGGGTCTGTGACACAGATGTCGCAGTTCGGGCTGAGTGTGCCACAGTATCTTGTTCTCTGTGCCTTGACCAGTTAATCTGTGTTAATCCACATTTCCTGCGAGTAGAATCTGCTCTAGTAGGGCTGAGTGATGCGCTGTCTGCCTGTATTTTAAATGGTTGTAAGCTGCCGCTGATGAACGAGGGCCCTGAGCGCCGGCCGTGGACCAGCACCTTACACATCCCCTCCACAGCAGCCCAGAGGCCAGGGAATTTCCTGTTCTCACTTACAGAGCAGCAAAGGAGGCCAAGAGAAGGGCGCAGCAGCATGCACAGCAGGGATTCAAAGTCAGTGCCAGCTTCAGTGGTGGCAGTGAACATGGGCCAGGGACGCCTGGGAGCCACTGAGCCACAGGGTCTCAGTGACGTGGGTTTTGCTGGTGGGAAATGCTAGTGAAGAGCAGTTCCCCTCAGAACTCACAAGGCTGGGGCATTCTGTTTTGGTTAAGAGTTCTGGGAAGCCCGCGCTCCTTCTGAGCTGCAGTTCCCACTCCGAGAGTTCTGGCTTCCTCCTGCCCATGGGAACCTGGTGACTCTAGACTGCAGCAAGCAGGTCTGCCTCATGGTCAGGAGGTGTAGGTTCCAGTGGCTGTATCAAGGCCCCTCAGCTGTGGTGACTGTCACAGCGTCGTCCCTGAAGAGGCCATGCAGTGGTGTCAGCCCCTTGTCACTGTGGACAGCTCCTAGGCAGATGACATTGCACCCAGTGTGAACTGTCTGCCCTGGACCACAGGTGTCTCGCTGTCTGTCCTACAGTCTTCCTGTACCTGACTGGGTGGAGGAAGGCTGCCAGCTACTCTTAGCCTCTGCCCCCCCCACTCCATGCTCTCCCTCTAATGGCTCCTCCCTCCTGTCCTGCGTTTTTCGTTCATGTTCCTGTCTCTCATCCCCTCATAGTCCCACGTGCTCATGCAGACATTCCCTGTTCTGACAGAATGGTGAAATCAGGCCGCCTGTCACCTCCTTTACCTCATGTGTTTATTACAGCCTTTGCAGCCCTCCCCTTTTCTTCGTTTATTCAGTACTGTGCTGTTGGCTCAGTGCTGATTTTGCTTAATCCGCTTAATAAGTCTCTCTTGGCCCCTGGAGAGTGCTGTGGGTGTCACCCTTAGGATCCAGTGTGCACCTATGGTTCCTGACAACCTAGTAAGAGTTACCGTTGTTGAATGAGCATTGGAGTGAAGCAGGCGCCCAACAACACCTTATCAGTCTGCCCTGACAGCACTGCTCAGCATTCCTTACTGTTCGACCTAAGGCAGACCGGCATCCCAGTGTCAGCGGGCACTTTAACAATGTAGCGGATTCTTCCGTTCTTAAACAATGTAGCGGATCCTTTTGTTTGTCTCTGGTGGGCTGGGATTTTACAGTCCAGTATAAGAGGACTCTCTTCACTTTTTTTTTTCTTGGGAGCTTGTTTGGAGGTTCCTGTAAGTAGGGAGTGCAGCTACTCAAACAGCCTAGGCCAAAGTCCTCTCTTCTGGGAAAGTCTTCCCCCACCAAAGTAGACAAGAATCCGCCCAACCCCCCTCCCACCTCCCACGTGTTGGGAATAAAGGCATATTCTCCAGTGCATCTGGCCTTTTAAGAGTAGTTTCTCGTTTTCCAATAAGGTCCGCGTGTTTTTTTGTTTGGTATATGTGTAGAATTTGTGCATGTCACACATTTGTAGTCTAGCCAGCCAGCTGCCCCAAAGGATTTCCTGTCTCTTCCTAGAGGACTGGGGTCACAGGTCGCCTGCAGACCTTTTCGGCTTTTATGTGACTTCTAGGGATCCAGACAGGTCAAGGGCTTTACCTACTGTGCTGTGTGTCTGTCTCAAGCCCCTGAGGCTTAATGTGCTCATGTGTGAATTTCCCAGGTCATTTCTCAAGCACCTCCACTGTTTTTGAAACAAGGTCTCTCTGGGGGAAGCTTCTGCTCTGGCTGAGGAGCCTGTGAGCCCCACAGTCTGCCTGTCTCCATCAGGCCCAGTTCTTTGTGTGGCTTCTAGAGAGTGAACTCAGGCCCTCATGTGTGTGTGGCAAGTGCTTCAGGGATTAAATTGTCTCCCTACCTACCCTCTCTCTGGGTTTGTTTTTGGGACAGAGTCCTTCTATGTGGCCAGGGCAGGCCTTAGGGCTGAAAGTCTGATAATGTGTCATGGCATTCACCACCATGCCTGATGATGTCTCCTTTGTCTGATTTTAACCTATGTAGATTTAAAATAGGTGTTTTTTTTTAAAGTCAGGGTTTCTCTGTGTAGCCCTGACTGCCCTGAAACTCTAGATAGACCAGGCTGGTCTTGAACTCAGTGACCCATCTGCCTCTGCCTCCCAAGTGCTGGGACTAAAGGTGTGCACCACCACTGCCCGGCCACTGTCCAGTTTCTTAAAGATTGAAGTTTCACTAGAGAGACATGGCAAACAGGCTTCTAAGATTCTGAGCCACGTGTCAGAGAGCTGAAGATGTGGTCACTTTTTGTTTCATTGAGACAGGGTCTCTCAGTGAACCTAAAGCTATCAACCATGCAGGCACATCTGGATTAACCTGTGAGCACCACAGGCAACAGAATGGAAGCTGGACTGATGGTAAATGCCTTTTCCTGCTCTGAGTCATGAGAGGAGCCATGCCGTGAGTCCCAGGTCACAGGCCCAGCCTTCCCTCCCTCTTGATGTTGCCTCTCTGGAGCTGTTTATACTGCAGACTTCTCTGGCTTAGTGGGGCCTTTCTCCAGCAAGAGCTTCCCGGGCCTGCTGCTGGAAGCTGAGTCCATACTTGTTTGGCCTTTGTGGTCCGTCCAGTATGCGGTTTAGAATGGGAGCTGACCCTCTGGACTGCACGAAGCCTTTCCTGCCTTGTTGAAAGCCTTTCTTGGTGCCAACAGGTGTCACCAAGACCAGCCATTGTCAGTCCCTTCTGTGGCTTATGACAGAAACTCAGTGTCCTGAAGGTCCTTGCTGGAATTCCATCCATCACAGGCTGTCTCTCTCCCAGGGCCCACAGTCTGGGCCCCTAAGCAATCCAGGCAGGCCTGTCATTGTTGAACTTTCTAAAATTGGTGAGCAGCTTTTCCCCCAAGGCCTGGGCTGACCTTGCCCACATATCAGGAAAAAGCCAGCCTGCTAGCAGCAAGTGAAGGAATCTGCTTGATGAAGCAGATTCTGCTGAGGGCAGCAACCCAACCCAGCTCATGAGGCCTGTGCCATCCTGCAGAGTGGGACTCCCAGCTGGAGAGGCAGCGAGGAGGAGCAGGTGCAGTGAGGCTGAAGGGGGAGGTGACCCCGGAGTGACCCTGAGGTCTAGGACAGGCTGGACTGATGGATGGTGTCTTAGGATCACTATTGCTGCAACAAAACCCTGTGACCAAAGCAACTCGGGGAGGAAAGGGTTAATTTCACTCATACTTCGACGTTGCTGTTCATCCCTGAAGCCAGGATAGGAACTCAAACAGAGCAAGAACCTGGAAGCAGGAGCTGATATAAAGACTCTAGAGGGGTAACTGCTTGCTGCCTTGCTCCTCAGTGCTGTTTTATAGAACCCAGGACCACCAGCCCAGGGATGGCACCACCCACAGTGGGCTGGGTCTCTCCCATCAGTCACTAATTAAGAAGATGCCCCACAGGCTTGTCTGCAGAGCCATCTTTGGAGGCATTCTCCTAAGTAAGGTTCCCTCTTCTCAGATGACTTGGGTCAAGTTGACATAAAATTATCTGGCACATTTTTTTTTGTCATCTTGGCACACAAACACATTAAGTCACGCCTTCCTTTCTCACTCAACCCCAAGACCTCATATTAAAAACATAAGCAACTTTAAAAGGCCCACAGCCCTTATAAATTCAAATACATTAAAACTCCAGTCTCTTTAAAATATCCAATCCCTTTAAACATCTAAAGCCTCGCTTAAAAGTTCAAAAGTTTAAAAGTTCCTTCAGCCTTGGGCTCCTGTAAAAATCAAAATTAAGCTAAATACTTCCTTCAAGAGAGAACCAATCACATCTGAACAAAGCAAAACCAAACTCCAACAGTGTAAATAACTCCATGTCCAATATCCGGGATCCACTCACGATCTTACGGACTCCTCCAAAAGGCTTGAGCCACCTTTCCTGCTCTGCCCTGGGCAGCGCACACAGCTCGTCCTCTAGGCTGGGGCTGGCTCCCCTCCACTGCTTCTGCTGTTCTTGGCGGTCAACCCATGGTCCTGTAATCTCCAAAGACACTGGGGTCTTCTGCTGCTCCTGGGCTGTGTTTCCACCAGTAACCTCTTCATAGGTTCTCCTCATGGTGCCAAGCCTCTCTGTATGACCCCTTCCATCCTGGGGCTGCCACCGAGGCTGACCTTCACCAGTGGCCTCTCCTGGCCTTCCACAATGCCAAGCCTCAATCAGCTGCTCTCCATGACCCTTTTATGACTTCAAAACCAGCACCACCTGGGTGACTCTTACACTACCAAGTTTGGCTGTCAGCACGAGGTGCAGCCTTGGCCGCCTCTGGAACACAGCTTCTCTGTGCTCTCAGGAGACATTTCCAGAAGACCTCACCTCAGTGATGCTGGTCTCTTTGCTAATTTCTCAGCTCCAACAAGCAGCACCGAGTATCCCAGGAAAGCCAAGGTTTCGCATCAGTAGCTCTGGAGTCTTGTTAATCACAGCGGGTTCTTCAGTCCCAGCTAGCCAGAACCACAGAACTTTAATTCAAAATAACAAATGGCCCCGATAGTCTTTAAACTCCCCTCTGAAATGTCCCAAGCCAGGCCTGCATCTTCTGCATTGTCCTCAATGTTCTCATCCTCCAAGCTCCTACAGAACAGCCCAGTGAGAACTCAACACTCAATGGCTCTTCTAGTCCCAAGTTCCAAAGCCCTTCCATAGTCAGGTCTGCCACAGCAATACCCTGCTATCCTGGTACCAACTTTATTTGGTTATGGTTTCTATTGCTGCAGTGAAGCACCATGCTCCAAAAGCAAGTTGGGAGGAAAGGGTTTATTTGGCTTATGCTTCCGCAGCATTGGTCATCATCAATCACTAATTAATAAAATGCCGGACAGCCGGATCTTACAGAGGCATTTTCTCATTGGAGTTTTCACCTTTCAGGTAACTCTAGTTTGTATCAAATTGACATAAAGCTAGTCAGGGCACTGAGTAAGCCACGATGAGCAAATCAGTAAGCAGCACCCATTCATGGCCTCTGCCTCAGTTCCTGTCTCCAGGTTCCTGTCTCATCTTGAGTTTCTGTCCTGACTCCCTTTGATGCACTTCTGTGGGTTACACATATACACACACCCCACACACCTACACACACCACCCCCACACACATGCACACAGAAATGCCATGGCTATGGTGTAGTGGGGTTAGGCACTTGAGTGAGCCCTAGGTCCCATCTTTGTTTGGTGGCCTCAGACAGGCTGGCAGAGTAAGTGTTGATGGTTTTAGGGTTGAAATGAAGGTCCTTTCTGTAGGACATCAAAGGTCTTTAAAGGGAAGTGTCAGTGGCCCCAAGTGCCTATTGTCTGTGACTTAAACCACTCCCCACCCCTACAGGGCTTTTGCAGGCATCCTCAGCCTTTCTGGTCATCCCCCAGTGTCCTGTGTGGGCTGCCCCTACCTGGCAGCCTGAGACTGGCCAGCGGCCAGTTTGTACATCTGGGATGTGTTAATTGATGGCTAGAAAATACGTAGGGTAACCATGGGGCATTTCTGGTAAAGAGGCTTGACTAGGTGCCCTTCCAGAGCCAGATGACTGGGGCCATGCCCGGTGGTGTGTGGTCTGGGAGTCTCTGGCTACCTTGCCCTTGTGCGACTCTGCCCAGAAACTGCTGGCAGTGCTGCGGGCTGATTTATGGTGGTTTCCTGTGGAGCCCGCAGCCCCAGTCTGTGGCCTCTCTGCCACCCTCTCACAGACACAACTCGCCCCGTGGGTCCGTATGAGTTCCCCATGGTTGCTATAACAAACGACCACAAGCTGAGTTGCTTTAACCCATATAAACTTACTGCCTTAGTCCCGGAGTCAGAAGTCTCGGCTCTGTCTTAGTGGGGAAGGTCTGGGCGTGGCGAGGTTGGGTCCTGGAAGCGCAGGAGAGGGTGCATTTGTTTCTGGAGGCCTCCTACACCTCCTTCTCTGTCCTCAGAGGGTTTCCCTCAAGCCCTTGCTCCTCCCATCACATCTTTCTCCCCCCTACTCTTCCCTCACACTCCCCTCCCAGAGGTGATGCGCATGACTTCATCTGGCCTGCCATTTCCTTCAGGACACTGTGCTTATGATCCTTAGCAGGATCGCATCTGTAGAGGTGAATGAATCTCACAGCGCACTGAATGGCGTCTCCCAACACTTGCGCCCAGCGGGTGCCTTAACAATGGGCTCTCTAAGTTCTGTACACGCGAGGTGCCTTTGTGTCCAAAATTTTTCTTTGCTTGTAAGTGTAGTGTGTGTGTATGTGTGTGTACACAAGTGTGACTGCCTCTGTGAGTGTGTGCATGCATGTTGTTTAGCATAGTGCACATAGGGAGGTCAAAGGACACCTGGGCATCATGGTGGGGGTGGGGTGGGGACTACTGCAAACTCCAAGCTAGCTGGCCCATGTGCCTCTGGATGATTCTCCTATCTCCACCTCCCATCTTTCCCTTGGAGTGCTGGGTTGACAGCTCTGTGGGATCCAGGGGCAGGTCATAAGGCTTGCACAGCTATCCCCGGAGCTCTGCCTACCTGGTGAGCCATCTCAGGCCTGCACACATTTTCCTTTAACTTCCATACATATGCATTTATTATAGGCTGACAAATAAAATATGCTGACAGAAAATTATAAAGAATCATTTTGAGCAATTTCTTAAGTTATCTATTATTTATTTCATGTGCACTGGTGTTTTGCCTACATGTATGTCTGTGTGAGGGCATCAGATCCCCTGAAACAGGAGTTACAGGCAGCTGTGAGCTGCCATGTGGGTGCTGGAACTCAAACCCCGGTCCTCTGGAAGAGCAGCCAGTGCCCTTAACCATTGAGCCATTTCTCCACCCCGTTTGAAACAAGTTTTTATAAGGGGTAGCAGGGTGGTTCAGCAGGGAGGGCATTTGCCATGCAAGCCTTGCAACCTGGGTCTCCCTGGCACCCACATAAAGGTGGAAGGGGAGAGCTGGCTCCACAGAGTTGCCCTCTGTGGCACAACCCCCTCCTACCATTCACACAGCAATAATAAGTAAAATTAGAAACTAAAACAATAGGGATGATTCTTTGGTATATATGTGTATCATATATACATCACATGTGTGTGCACACAATGTATACATACGCATACACATAGTTTTACCATTAGAGACTAATGTAAATTTATATACTTATGCAATTGGTTGTATCTGTTTTGCATAAAGCACTAAATCTTGGCTGAATACTCGATACTGCAGGACAGGCATCTGTAACGTTCTCCAGATTAACCCATGTTCTGACATTGCCTTTCCATGGTCCATAGTACACAGTGGCAGAAGTACATTCAGGGCCTGTAGTGATGAGGCGAGCAGGCCTGCTTTTCATCTCGCCCGGCTCCTGCATGGCTAGCTTATACCCTGAAATAACAACACACAAATTGT
>LOJH01014666.1:5172-20201 GCA_001685095.1 Ellobius talpinus
GCCTCTGCCTCCCAAGTGCTGGGATTAAAGGCATGCACCACCACTGCCTGGCTTTATTCAATATTCTTACATTTTTATTTACATGGGGAGGACAGAGAACTACTAGATTTTAAGTATTGTGCATACTGTCAGAATTGAGAAGTCTTGAGGGTGCTGGAGATCAAGCCCAGGGCCTTATGCTAAGCAAGTACTTAAAGCAACACCCAGGGTCCTAGAAAGCCCAAGGTTTTTAGGCTATCCTTGAGTGGGAAATTTCAGATGTACAGGTGAGAATTTTAGGAGCCAAGTTTCATGCTACCTGTGGATCACTGACTGAGGTAAATATCAAAACAGTGGGTGGGAAATAAAGCCACTATAGAGTTAAAGGACCAAACGCTGTGCTTCACGCTACCTGTCCTATGTTTAAAAATAGGACGTTAACAAAAACGGCTGTGGACCGCAGGAACACTGTGGCAGTTTCTCATGAAACTCCTGGCAGATACAGGTGTGAAAAGAAAGGGAAGTGTGTACCATGGGCCTGTCTGGAAGAGACCTGAAGGGACTGCAGAGAGCAGCAGGGTCCTCGCCCGTATCGAACGCCCGACAGTCTGTGAGGTGACCCTGGCAAGTGCTATGTGCACCCGCCCCCAGAATTCAGTTACCTGGCTTTATTCACACAAGTGTTTCAAAGCATCTCACTGTAGCTGTACTTCCTGGGAGTTTTCTGCGACAGCGTAGTGTCCACAGTTAATAAATCATGACTTCATTTTCTGTAATCTTGTTAGTGTCACGGGTTTGTGACTTGAAAATATTCTGAGTTGGATGTGATGGCACATATTTTTAATCCCAGCATTCAGGAGGCAGTGGCAAGGGAATCTCTGGCTAGTCAGGGCTACCCAGTGAAACCCTGCCTGAAAAAAAGGCCAGGTGCATCCCTTTAATCCCAGTTAGGAGGTAGAGGCAGGCAGATCTCTGAGTTTGAGGCCAGCCTGGTCTACATAGTGAATTCAGGACAGCTATGACAATGTAGAAACCCTGGAGAGACAGAGAGAGAGACAGGGAGAGGGAGGGAGGGAGAGAGAGAGAGGGAGAGGGAGAGAGAGAGAGAGAGAGAGAGAGAGAGGAGAAAGAGTGATGATATGCATATAATCTATTTCTAGGTGTTGCTGTGCCAAACGGTCCCCTTTTTGTTATTTACATTAACCCATGTATTGTAAGCTAGAGATCTCCAATAGCAGTGCTTCTACTGGCCTTTCAGTCCTCTGGTGGCAGACCTACCTGTGTCACAGATATGGCACTGTAGGTCTAAGTACCTCTGGCCACTGTTTTTATGCAGGAACCACGACGCCAGATGCCCACAGTCTGTCTCTTCTGCTTGGTCTTGCCCCCGAAGGATCTAGTAAACGTGGTGTGCCGGCTGATTTCAATTTTCTGCACCATTTTCCTGGAGGTACCAGAGTAGGTCTTGTATTTACCCATGATGCCTTCTTGGTCCCTTTGCTGTTGTCAGCCTAAATCCCAGACAACTATCCTTTCTTAATTTAGATAAACACTGCCAAATTTGATGATCAGGAAAGTTATGTATTCTCCACAACACAGGAAAATTTGTTTCCAGTAATTGTAATTACTCATTTTGTGATAAAAGTAGCCTTATGTGTAGTAAGATTTTATTTATTCTTTTTTAGATAAGGCCTGCATAACCCTAGGTTGGCCTTGAACTCTATAGATCAGGCTGGTCTTGAGTTCACAGAGATCCCCTTCCCTCAGTCTTACGAGTGTTGGGGAAAAGTGTGTTATCACACCAGGCTCCATCACTTTAAAAGAAAAAAAAAAGGGAATGTGTCTCTGTAGCAACAAGAGGGCGTCAGATCTCCCAGGGCTGGAGTAGCACGTAACACAGGCCACCCACCGTGGGTGGCAGGCCCTGAACTCTTCAGGCCCAGATGTAAACACTCGGAATAGTCCTTTTTTGAGCCTGGGATAAGGTGTAGTACAGTGCTTGCCTAGCGTGCACAAAGGTCCGAGTTCAATCCCCAGCACTGCAAAAGCACTGTATAAACCAGCATGGTGGTGCGTGCCTGTAGTCTCTCAGCACTGAGGGGGAGTCAGGAGGACCTGAAGCTCATTCGTCCTCAGCCACCTGGTGAGTTCAAGGCCAGCACCTGGCTGGTGAACAGCTCAGCTCAGGTCAGCAGAACAGTGTGCTTAGGTGTGGCAGCTGACAGTGGCCGATGGACCTGTAATCTGCCCACCAGAGTCCACTGCCAGGACCACTGTTCAATGGCCCTGCTCATTTCAACATGCAGGAATCCCCTCTAGCTTCTCAAAGCAGCAAATGTTGCCATAGGGTCTGTCTGTCACTTGTGGACCAGTGCAGCAATGGCTGTCATACATAGGCCCTGGGAATAGAGGCACCACCTGGAGAATTAGGAGAAAGGACCATACTGGGCTTCTCAGTGACCCTCCTTGGTTCTTACATTAAAATGCCTATCCCTGATGATTGAACTGTAGCCTAGATTCATGTACTGAGGGAGAGCTCCTCATGATGAGAATCCTGCTGGGAATACAGCATGTACCACCATGTCCAGCCTACTTTCTCCTGAGTCCCATGGAGAGTCAGCAGTCATGTCCAAAGCCAAGGTGAACCTTCATCTTGGACTTCAGCTCTCAGAGTACAAGAAATTCAAGGCTAGATGCATCCGCAGGTCCTGCTTTCTGCTCTGGCAGCCCCCAAGGGCCTATGTGAGACCATGATTCTCTCTGCACACCCGTAGTCTTTTCCTCTATTACCCAGCCCCACTCCCTGATATAGTTCCACCGATGCTGGGGTCACAGGTCACTTCCAGAGGGACTAACTGGCAGAGCTGTCCTGTCTTGCTTCAAACTCCTCCTCTCTCCACGTATATTCATGTCACATCATGTAAACATCTCTTTGTTGTTCACACTTCGCTTAGTTCAACTTGTTCATGAGACCACTGGGTATAAAATTTAAACTAGATAATTTATTATACACTTCTGTTGAATTTGTACTTGAGTCAACTTAATCAAGGTAGAAATGTAAGATACAGGTTGAGTCCCTTATCCAAAATGCTTACGATGAAAGGAAGTGTGTCCAATCTAAAGGTGATTTTTTGTTGTTCAATAAGAACAGGTTATTGAATACTCTGACAAAGAGCACTGAGCTGGGCTGCTTTTTAGAGTTTGGAAGATCTGCTGATCTAAAACAAAATGTCTTAAAGATATGACCTAAGTCTAGACAGGAACGCACACAGCCCACAGGTAACCATCCACCATGTTCTTAATACACCTGTGTTTTGACTGGGACCCGCATGGAGCTCAGGAGAGAACTCTGTCATGCTCATGCTCCCAGCTCCAGGCTGGGCTGTGAACACTCACCTGGGTCCCCTCCTCAGCGTATTTCTGCATAGCTGAGGGCCAAAGCTGCTGCTGTACAATCTGTCACATGCTGGACTGAAGGTGGAGCATGTGTGGGAAACCACGTGGCAGTGAATGGGGGCCTGAGCTCTGCTTTCCAAGAATGTTTTCAAAAAGCTTTTATTTTAGACACACGGTTGACATGAACGCCAGCAGCCATTGTGTCAGAAGATCACACTGACGCTCCCACTGACCATTTCCTCCTCTTGGCAGAAGTACGGCTCACAAGGTCTTGGAGATGGAAAACACATCCTCCTCTCTATGTCCATTTGTGGCAGTGAGTCCTTTGTGACTATCACGTGGAACTGGATTTTCCACAACCGCTTAAGGATTACTAAAGTTTTGCAGTGACTGGTTTTCCTATGGGCGTCTTACATCCTAAGATAAAGAAACAGCTCATGAGATAATGGCGGTCTTGCTTGTTGCTACAGCTCTGTTGTAAGACTGTGGTTCACTCTGCAAGGCAGGCTGCAAACACTGAGACCCCCACTGATCATGCAGCTGGCGCCTCTGGATTCTACTGACCCTTACAAAGCCAGTGGCTGCCTTTTCGAGATGTTCCTATTTCTCAGCCTACAGCATCCAGAGGGCTCTTAGCTCCACTCTGTACCAGACAGTGTGTGATTAAAGACTCCACCACATATCCTCACCCAGAGTATCCCAGATTTCAGAGGGACAGTAAACATCACCACAGATGCGTAAAACTGAGACAGGATTGCTGTGAGTTTGAAGCTGCTCTGGGCTACAGAGTGAGTATAGTGAGGGCTAGATCAACCGGGCATTCAGTATAAGACCTTGCCTCAGAAAACAAAAACAAGGCCAGGTATGATAGCACACACCTTTAGTCCCAGCACAAGGAGGAGGGGCAGAGCAGAGGCAGGCAGATCTCTGTGAGCCTGAGGCTGGCCTAGTCTACATAGTGAGTTTGAGGCCAGGCAGGGCTACATAAAGAGACCCTGGTTTAAAAACAAACAAACAAACAAGGAGAGAGCTGGAGAGGCGACCCAGTGGTTAAGCACACTTGCTGCACTTACAGAAATTTAACAGCTCCCTGGTTCTAAGGAAGCCAATGCCCCCTTCTGGCCTCTGTGGATACTGCACACATGTGGTATATATACACACATGCAGGTAAAAATATTCACACAGATAAAATCTTTACTAAAAAAGGAAAAACAAAAGTCAGAGGCAGAACAGTCAACCCCACACACACACACACACACAGCTGCACACAAAGGACTGCATGCTGGTCCAGATGAGGCCTGGCAACTGACTGTGCTGGAAAGCAACTGACTGTCCACTTTGTGTTTCTGTGTCTTCTTGCTGAACACTTTGCTGAACCTTCTTTTCTTTCCCTTTTGGCCTTTAAAAGTCTGTTCTTTAAAAACTGTAAGCAGTGTATAGCATTGTGATACCCTTACCATTTTAAAATCTTTTTTCTCAGTTCTCTCCAACCCCCACATGTTTGTTTTTTTCCCTCTTTTCCCTCCTCTACCCTGTTTGTTTTGTTTTTTAAGACAGGGTCTTGCCCTGGAGGGCCTGGTCCTCACTATGTAGCCCAAAGCTGGCCTTGTACTCATGGCAGTCCTCCTGCCTCTTCTCCCAAGTGCTGTGATTGGCACTTTTCCTTAAGGAAACTCTGGCTTATACTCAGCTTGTTTATATTAGAATCTACAGCTGCTCCTTCTGATAAAACTACTCATGCCACAGCATATGCTAGTGTCTGCACGGCAGGAAAAATGGGTCTGCGTCCATGACAGCGGCACTTACCAAGCATTTCTTCGAATTTGCTTGTGGCAGACTCGTTCACACTAAACGTGATGCTATTATCTCTAAAGAGAAGGAAAGCTGGGTTACTGTGTGCACAGACAGCCACTCACCACAACCTCTTCCTGACTCTACGTTCTATCACGGGATGTTACGGGCCTGTGTCATAAAGCTTGCTTTTCTCCCCTTCAGGCCTGGGGACCCAATCCAGGTCCTCACACATGCTAGGCCAGTGCTCTACCACAGCCCCAGGCACAACCACAGCACCAGTATGAAGTAGCTGAAAGGCTTCTTGCTTCTGTTCTGACCACAAGATACACAACTATGAGAGTTTGGCTTCAAGATAGTGGTTCATTCAGGAGACGCTGTACCAGTTGTTCTCAACCTGTGGGTTACGGCCCCTGGAGGCAGAGCGGGAGGTGGTATTAAGTGACTCTTTCACAGGGTCCGAATATCGGATATTTGCATCACAGCAGTAGCAAAATGACAGTTATGAAGTAGCAACAAAATATTTTATGGTTGGGGTCAGCACAACATGAGGAACTATTAAAGGGTTGCAGCATTAGGAAGGTTGAGAACCACTGCTCTACACACACACACACACACACACACACACACACACCCTCCTTCTGATCACATAAGATACAACTGTGAGTTTGGCTTCAACTTTACCATTGGGATACTGATTCAGTTAGATGTTTCTCTCCATCCATACACGTGCATGCACACACCCACACACGGTACCCTACACCTTTTTCTGTAATTAATCTAGGAAATGCAGTCTGAGGTTAAACCAAACCTAGGCTAGAGTATGTTCTTAATTGTGTGACATGCAGGGTCCCTGAAACTTGCACTGATTTAACTCTGAGGCAAGAGGAAGGGAAGCACAGCACTGCGTGTCCTCTGTCGCTGGGTCTCGGGCTTCAGTGTCACTCCTCCCCTTGACCCCATTAGCACCTGGTACTTACACCTTCTTCTTTTCTACCACCCCGAGTCTCACGAAAGCTGCTAAGGCATTTTTCTGCAGGTCAGAAGACAGCACATCGTAACACTGAGAGGCACCTGCAGAAGAAGAGAGCGAGCGATCACTCCTGTTCTCAGCTGAGAATCCCCCCCCCAGAGATGTGACTGACCTCGATCCAGAAGCTGACTGGTGAACTTCCTAGCTGCAACCAAGTACTGTCTCTCAGTAAAGCAGTCCTCTTCTTCATGCAAGAGGTATTTGGAAAGTATCTGGTTTCACGAGGGAGAATGAAAGGAACACAGAGAAAAGAGGTAGCCAAACACAAGAGCACGGTGGCCACACTGCCCTCACTAACAACGACACCCTCCACGGTCTACAACTTCTAATTGTCAGCAGCTTTTACAACTAAGAAAAGGACAGCTTGAAATGGCATTTGTTAAGAGCTGAATTTCTCATCTCAGCTAACTGCAAGAATCACTTCCAGTTTTCCATCCTGGGTTGCCCAGGGAGAGAGGACCCTACTGCTTTTGGCTCTGTCTTTCTTTCTGAATGCAGAGTGCAGGCTCAAGCACTGGCTGATTCCCAGTTTATCAAGTGCCCATCCCATGCTAGACTTTGTGGGAGGAGGTGGACAAGGTCACCTCTGAGATTATAGTCCCAGTCCCCACTGTCCACCCACCTTCACGGTGCTCAAAGCCAGCCTATAAGACACAGGTGCCTCTTCTGAAATGCCTGCACACCCCACCATTTGCCTTTCAAATTCCCTCCCTCCCTCCCTAGAATCCTGCTGCAGTGCCTGAACCCAGCTCTGTGTCCTCTTCTGGGTTGTCTGAGCAGGACCTTGCTCTTGTTCTTCCCAAAAGCAGAATGAGTGTTCAGTGACATTAAAGCAGAAGGCACTTACCACTATGTATCAAAACCTAGCCATACGAAGAACACAGGAAAACAAAGCATGACTATAATTCTGAGTGCCATCATGGGCTTACAGGGGTGCTACCCTCAGCCTACGACAGGCCCAGCTTGTCCCTGAGTAGACATGGAACTTATCTCTCTGGGCCACCATTCACCTGGCACACAATCACCCTTCACACCGGAAGTAATTTCAGGAAGAAAGTCTAATGATACTGATATGGGCGTGCACAGAATCTGCAACTTCACATACCTGGTATGAGTCCACAAAAGGTTTAAAGAGCCCTATGAGAAATTCTAACACAGCGTTCCCTTTGTCTGTGATGATGATGTCCTTCCCAGCCATCTGTATAGCCTCAGTTTTACACAGCAAGTAACAGCCTTCCTCAAAGTCCTAGGGAGGGACAGGGAAGACCACATACACATAACAGTCCGTGTACCCTCAACATCACTAGTCCCACAGCTCCCAGAGCCACCTGACTATGCACTGAAGCTGGAAACGTTTGTTCCAGCACTTAAGTGCCGAAGCTCAAACATGTAACTATAAAGCGTTTGTGAAGCTGTGGCCCAGACAGACACACAGACAGATGCACACACACATACAAACACAACAGATGTTCTTCACTTGACAATGCAACACTTTCTTAGATGTAATCGCAAATCCAGAAAATCCCAAGTGGAGTTAGATTCAAACCCTGCTGGCCTCGTTTCTCTCACCCTGAAACCTAGAGCACCGTCAGTCTGTCTGCCTTTGCCCACACCAGCAAACCCACAGACCACACGGCTGTCCCACTGCCAGGCAGGACCACCGCAGGCTCACTCTCAAAGAAAATGTGCTGCTGTGCAGAGGCATGCTGGGGACCCTCATCTGTCACTTCTGGAACATGCACTATGGCATGCCTGCTCTGGGCGGTCAGAACTTACCCTGAGTGTGTTTTCTGGGAGGAAGATGAACTCATCTGAAAACACGTTGCGAAGGAAGGAAAAGCAACTGAAGACATCCTCTGGAAAGAACCCATTTCACAAAATTAAGGCATTGCTTTTGATCTTATAGCCCTTCAAATGTGTGTGTATGCAGGTAACAAGGAAATAATTGAGTCCTTCAAGGAAGCTCAAGTCAACACAGTTTATCTGAAGGACAGACTAAAGTCAGCAGAGTTTAAACAAGGCCTCAAATCCCTCAGTCTAGAAACAGGCATGATGCCACCACCCTTAGAAATTCCTCAGAAGAGGGGCCTCCTTCTGAGTAGAGAAGGAAGGGGCTCATTTCCCAGCTTCCCCCATTCTCCTAGCTACCATTTCTTCATTGTCATCTAGCACTCTGTGCGAACACCCAGGTCAATCACCAATTATTCATACACACACCAAGGTTTGCCCCCAAGACCGACTGAAGGAGATTCTCTGGGGTGGAGCCTCATGACCCTCAGGTAGACATAACTCATTTCAACTCAGTGTGATCTAATACCATGTACACTGATCGTGGTGGTGTCCCATCTGCCTCTGCTAGGGCTGTCCCAGCAGAAACTGCAGCAGATCAGGAGCTGGGCAGTGGTGTTCCCAATGCAGAGCCTCTCTAGGAATTACAGAGCTCTCTGGACCTAATCACCCTCATATATAAAAGGCACAGCTAGTGTTAGTTCATTGTGTGTGTATGTTTAAGGATACAAGTATGCCACAAACACGCATATGGGAAATCAGAGGGCAACTTTCAGGAATTGGTTCTTGGATTTCCACCTCATTGCAGACAGAGCCTCTCTTGATTGTTGCTAAGTTGAACACTCAAGTATTGCTGGTATGAAAGCATAGGGGCAAGTCTCCTGTCTCACTTGCAGGAATGCTGGGCTTCATATACATGTTACCACACCTAGCCTTTTACATGAGTTCTAAGAATCTCAACTTGTGGGATGGAGAGATGGCTTAGAGGTTAAGAGCCCTAGCTGCCCTTCCAGAGTTCCTGAGTTCAATTCTCAGCAACCACATGGTGGTTCACAACCATCTATAATGAAATTTGGTGGTCTCTTCTGGTATGTAGGCATACATGCCAGAACACTGTATACATAATAAATAAATCTTTTTAAAAAAAAATCTCAACTCAGAAATCAAGCTTGCCTAGCAAACCACTAAGCCATCTTCCTAGTTCAAAGGTATAGTGCAGATCAGGGAGTCACTAGGTCTTTCCAGTTCTGAAGTTTTATTTTTCCTCTTAAAAATTTATTTTCATTTTATTCATATGCATACATGTGTATATGCCCTGCGTATGCAGGTGCCCACGGAGGGCAGAAGAGGGTGTTGGCACCCCTGTAACTATAGTTGTTGGCAGTTTTAAGCTGCCCAACACTGGTGATAGGAACCTAACTTGGCTCCTCTGGAAGATCAGACACCCTCTTAACCACTGACCCATCTCTTTTGTTGTTGTTCTGAAACTATATTTTGCTACATAGGCCAGACTGGCTCTAAACTCCTGGAAGCTACTCCTGCCTCAACCTTCTGAGTAGTCGGGGCTAAGCCACAAGTTGTTATAGTTTCCAACTCTAGACCTGTAGGCCGGCAGGGCAGCCTCCTTTATTAGAACAGTGGGGGCTTAACACTGCTCCCTTTCTGGCACTAGAGGGCCAGGCCTCTTTGGAAATTCAGGGCCATGCTCCTAAAAGTTACCTTTCCTGAACCCAGGTGTCATCTGCAAGGCTACAGCTACTAAGGAAGGACGGACAAAAACGTTGAGCAGCTGGTTCTTGTAGGCCGAGCACATGAGGAAGGTGATGTGAGGGAGCACAACTCCTCTGACCATTTCTGAGCCTTCAGAGTCCACTTTCAGAATCACCCGGTCTTTGACAAGGCTGGCCAGGTTGGAGTGCAGGAGGATGCTGGACTGGACCACTTCCTCGGGAAGCTGGTTATCTACAGAGAGAGCAGCAGAGGGAACTCAATGAGAAGGCAGCGTCCAATTCCACCACACTTCCCAGAACCTACGGGCTCAAAGCAGAAGACTCATATGATCAAACATACCTTCCTTCTGTCCCAAACTGAAAAGCCAGCTAACGTGCCCACACTATCTGTGGCTCATTCAATGCCAGCTCCTGTCCCACCACTCCTTCCTCATCCATGACCTAAGCTCCACTCTGTCCTCACCTTCTGAAGATCGCCTCTCCATCAAAGCCACAACTCCAAATTCCCTGAATACAAATTCTTCCCCTAGGATTCTTAGCAACCCGTGTTATGTCCATAGCACTCAGGCTTATTCCACTGACCCCAGCACTAGCTCCAACACCCAGTGCCTTACCCTACAGGAACCAGGGGTTACACTCTAGCTACAGGACCTGTGATTTTCAATTTACACTAATTACTGTCACAGGCTCCCGTCCCCAAACCCCCAAGTTCACAACACAGTGAGTAATTCCAGTGACAGGTGTGTGTACAAAGATCAGGGGACAACTTTTGGGAGTCAGCTCTTTTTTTTTAATAATTCATTTAACTTTATTTCATGTGTGTTGGTGTGAAGGCATCAGATCCTCTGGGACTGGAGTTACAGACAGTTGTGAGCTGCCACATGGATGCTGAAATTTGAACCCGGATCCTCTGAAAGAAGAGCCAGTGCTCTTAACCTCTGAGCCATCTCTCCAGCCCCTTGGGAGTCAGCTCTTGTCTTCTAACTTAGTTTTGAAGCAAGCTCTCTCTACATTTTAAACAATATTTATTTTTAAGTGTATGAGTATTTTACCCGCATATAAGCACACCACATGAGTGCAGTACCCAAAGAGGCTGGAAGAGGGTCTGAGCCCCTAGAACTAGAGTGACAGATGGTTGTAGGGCACCATTTGGGTGGTAGGAATTGAGCTGGATCCTCTGTGAGAGCAGCAAATGCTCTTAAGCACTAGCACCCTCCAGCCCCAGGTTTCTCTTCTGGTCCCTTACTCTGCACTGTGCACTCCAAGTGTCCCTAAGTGCTGAGCGTCCTTCCTGCTGCCGGGCCCACAGCCCATTCTCCCGTCTCCTCCTCCTCTCATCTTGATGGTAAGCATGCTGGGATTATAGATGCACACAACCATGCCCAGTTGTTTACCTGGTTCTGTGGGCTGAATACAAGTTATCCAAGTTGTGCCAAGCTTGTGTGGCACACACCTTTAGTCTCTGAACCTCCCTGGCCCTCCAGTGAAGTTTTTACTGAGCTACTGAGCTGTTCCTCTTCTTCTTCATTTTTTTTTTGAGACAGGGTCTCGTCATATAGCACTGGTTATCCCAGAACTTGAAAATAGACTAGACTGGATGGAACTCACAGAGATCTGCTTGCCTGTATTTCTGGAATGCTGGAGTTAAGAGGTGTAAATGACTATGCCTAGCTTTTTTGTCTTCATCTTCTTCTTCTTCTTCTTTTTAATTAAAAGACAGGGTTTTTCTGTGTAGCCCTGGCTGTTCTAGAACTCACAGAGATCTGCTTGCCTCTTTTTCTCAAGTGCTGGGGATTAAAGGTGTGTACTACCACGGCCCAGTTCTTCTTCTTCTTCTTTTTTTAAATAAAGATGTGGTCTCATGTAGCCATGGTTGCCCTTGGACTCTTGATCTCCTGCTTCCACCTCCTGAGTGTTGAGATGACAGGCGTGCACCAACATGCTCGCTCACTGAACTAGTACCAGAGAGTTAGAGAAAGCCCTTAGCTGCATAGCAGAAGCAGCCAAGATAAAGAGGACTGAGGATGCAGCTCAGTGCACAGAACATACACAAGGCCTTAGGTTCAGTTCCCTGTACTGAAACAAAACCAACGCTGGGGCTGGATGGTTCAGTGAGTAAGGCTTGTGCCTCTACTCAGTAAACGTCAGCTCAATCCCTGGAACACAGACAAAAGTGACAGGAAAGAATTGACTCCGCAAGGTTGTACTCTGATCTCAACACCTCCCATTCCCCAGCAATAATATTAGAAGCAACTAACTACATTGTAGCAAACTGTACACTTGCTGGGTACACAACTGGCTGGGTACGCGTGTAATCCCAATACAGGAGAACTGTTCCAAGTTTGAGATGAGCCTGGGCTATACAGTGAGTTCTAGGTCAGCCTGAGCTATACAATGAGACCCTGCCTCAAAAGAACAAAATTTTGAGGCTTTGAAGATGGCTTAGTCAGTAAAGTAGAACATACATTTGATTCCTAGAATCCACATAAAAATCAGAAGAAGCAAAACACACCTGTAATCCCAGCTGAGGCTAAAGGGGAGACAAGGATAAAAAAATCTTTAGGCTTCCTGGCTAGCCAGTCTAGTCAAATCGGCCAGCTGTAGTAATATGACATTTTTATGCTCTTTAGACTCTTTTGGGGGGGCCTGTCACGCAGTTCCCAAATGAATCACACGAGGCTTATTCTTAGTTACAGACGTCCGGCTTTAGCTCGGCTGTTCTTGCCCACTTCCTTCATTCATACTATCCTGTCTACCCTCTGCCTCTGTGCATCCCTGTTCTCTTCTTTAAATCTGACTCTCACTCCGTGGATGGCTGTGTAGCTGTGTGACTGGCCCTGATGTCCTCCTCCTTATCAGGCTACAACTCCTCCGAACCCCTTCTCCCAGTTTTCTCCTTCTATATAATCTCGCTGCCTACCAGCCCTGCCTGTCCTTTCTCCTGCCTCACTATTGGCCGTTCAGAGCTTTATTAGGCCAACAGGTGTCTGAGACAGGTAAAGTATCGCAGCTCCAGAGTTAAATGAATGCAATGAAAAACAACAGTAACACACCTTCAAACAATATTCCCAACAGCCAGCTCCACAGTCAGCGGAAGACCGGGTCTCAAAAAATGAAGCAAAAGTGAAAACACCTGTTGTCAATCTTCTCTGGTCTGCAGCTGCCAAGGAAATGGCACTGTGGTCCTGGAGGCTTAGTCTCAAGAGTGAACCAACACACAGCAATTACTCTCAAGCAGACCCCTCCCTGGGCCTCAAATTAGGAAATTCAAAGGCTGTTCTGTGAAAGACATGTATCCCCATATACGTACCAGGCCAAAGCAGGAACCCTCCAAACACCTGGGTCAAGCCCTTTAGCCACAGTGTCTTCTCCACCAGGGTGTCAAAGTCCATGGATAACTGGTTTTGAAGTAGAATGGCAACTACCAGAAGCCATGGGTTCAGAACCAGGTTTTCAATTTGTAGAAGCTGTATCCTATAGGCAACTTCAGTGACAAAGGCGTGCACATTCTCGGACTGTTTCTGAGGGATGTATCTGAAGGAGGCACAGAGGTTACAGGTCAGCTACCCACTCGGGTGGGAGAGGGCCCACTGGACGGCGTGCCAAGCTCCTGCCAACCGTACTCAGACCTCACACTGGCAGCACTCCCTAGCTTCACAGTGTGACCTCTCCATGTCTCCAGAGTATACAATGGAAATTAAACAAAAACATTAACTCTCAGTTCTAGGTAATTAGAAAAACAAAAACAAAAGTCCCTCTCTTTTACTTTATAAACAGAACACATCAGTGCTACAAGCACAACTGCTTGGACCATGGGTCTGTACTGCAAGAGCCACGTGGTCACCACTTACACTGTTCCTTCTGGGAAGCTGCAGACCTCGGAGAACTAGCCCATTTGCACCTGACAGCTGGCTGCAAAAGATGTCAGCAGGGGTTCCACAAACAGCTAAGGAAGAAGGTAGTTCAAGGGGAAAGTGACAGCCAAAAGAGGCTGTCCTGCACTGGAATAACTGGCCAGGGCTCTGTGCAGTGCATGGCTAACATCTGCTGGAGTTACAGGTGAGGCTGCTGACCAGGCACCTCACTGCTGGGGAGCTGCTGGAGCTGCAAAGCACTTGAGGGCTACTGGGAAGAGGGTGTGTCTGCCCAACTCCACAGGGGACTCCTCTAAGTAAACACAAAGGCTTGGAATGGTGGGATGGCTCAGTGGGTAAAGTGACAACCTGCATGTACCCACAAACATACAAAATAAGTCAACTAATCTAATTGAAAGAAAAATACAAGTGCTCAGCTGTGCCCTGAACCCTTAGAGAACCTGGTGTGTCTGAAACCAGGGTGCTAACCTGCTCACTGCTACTCTGGACTTCTTCCTAGGATCTAAAGCAGTGCTCCAGACACATCAGCTGGCCTGTGGTCATGTCCACAGTCCCTGTGCATAAGCTTCTTAACAATGGTGCTGTTTCTCCTCACTGTGGGGTTGGACCCCAAGGAGGTGCAGCAGACAGTTCTTTGGGTTTGTTTGCTATTTGAGACAGGGTCTCATGTAAACCAGGCTGGTCTCAAACTTGCTATGTAGCTGAAGATAACCTTCAATTCCTGATCCTCCTGCCTCCACTTCCTGAGAGCTGGTATTACAGACATGCCCCACCATGCTGGCTTCGAACATGAGGTTCTTTAACTGCAGTGCTCCACTGATGACCATGTAATGCCAGAGCTTCCCTAGCAGTTTGTTAGCAGAGCTCAGGTAAGCCAAGGTTTGGGCTCAGAGGCCGTCAACTCAAGGGTGATTCACACTTGTGGGTTTTCCTTCTCATTTCTGTGTCAGGTATTAAAACACAGGCCTTGCACCTTGGCACCAAGTTATACGTGTTCCGACTGAGCCGTCCTGCAGCTAGAGAGCGCAGTGACACAGGATCTCCAAAGTATACATGGATGCTTCCAAAGTTCTCAGAGAGAATCCGTCTAGCTTTCAACAACCCCTGGTGGCATCACAAGAGGGAGAAAGAAAACAGGAGCACATTTGTAAACGAGTGGATGTGTAAGCAGGGTATTCTCGACCCTCAAAGAAAACCAAGTTTGCCTCACTTACAGTGGTGGATTCCTTTGGCTTAGGAATTCCTAGGAGCTCATAGGCATACAGAGTTTCTTCCAATATTTTATCATAACTGATGCTAATGGGAACAAAGTAGGTATCAAAAACTTCTCTTTTAAAAAATGGTTCCATCACAATATTCAGAAGACCTGTGAACACAGTGAGAAATTCTGTACCACGGTAGTGAAGAGCAGGGCTCACAGGGCTCACAAGGCTCACA
>LOJH01014667.1:7779-23964 GCA_001685095.1 Ellobius talpinus
CTCTCTCTCTCTCTCTCTCTCTCTCTCTCTCTCTGTGTGTGTGTGTGTGTAATTGCTGAAAGTAGATAATGTGCATAACACTGTAATCCTAACATAATGATATTTTCTCCCACTCAATGTAAGTATAATCATAACATGAAGGTCAACAGACACCAGGGCTCCTCTGACAAAACTCTTCTGAATGTGAACATTACACACACACATACACACACACACACACACACACACACACACACACTGGGTTATTTCAGTCTGACACCATTCAAATGCCTTTGAATTCTGTAATCAGCTGTCCTTTTTCTGATTCAGTCTGGCATGGCATACACGTATTTCCATATTATGAACTACCTTCTTGAATGGGTCTGTTTCCCAAGGCAGCAAACATTCTGGTCATCTGATCATACTATTGTGGTCTTAGAAGGCATATAATTTTCACTTGCAAATGGAGACTTTGATATTTTGCTTTTATCCCCCAGTCTCTGGAAGCTGACTGATAGAGTTAAGTCTATCCTGGGGCCAACCTTTCTGCCAAGGCAGAAGACAGACGCTGACGTGAATTTACCACTCTGAGAGGTCACATAGTAACCATCTTCCTTGCTGTGTGCAGCCATTTTTCATGCTTGCTATTTGAAACTCTCAAATGATTTGGAGAAGAGTGATCAATAATGCCAACTGGGGCTTGATGTGTTTGAATGTGTGTAATATGCAGGTAACTTGGCCATAATCAGCCATAACTCTACCAAAATCCAGCTAGTTTAAGTTAAGCTATTTCGTTTAACTCCACAGACTATTGAATCTAACATGGATGGAGTGTGGTGGAAATGAATTAAAATAAAACCATTTTTTAAAATGTGTTTAAGATAAATAAGACTGGTTTGAATGTTGGAGAGCATTCTGGAAAAGAAAACCTGGTAGTGAACCAAATGGAAGTCCCTTGGCGACCGACTCTGCCTCCAGCTGTATGCAGTTATTGAACAGCTGTCAAAGAAAGCAAAGCATTATTTGTGCATTAGAACAGTTTCTGAAAGCTGTTTTTAACCCCCCAGTGGTGTTTTTCTGCAGCCTTCTAATCTCTGAGAAGGTTTTAAAAGCTGTAATGACCCATGCCTGTATCTGTACCACAGAGCACAACATGACACAGTTAGTCTCATGTGCAAGGAATTATAACCATTAGAATTTTATTTCCTGCAGAATTTTGCACTGTATCACATAATTACATAAAGCTCTTTTGGCCCAAAGTCAGCAACAGTATCTACTATTTGTTTCACACCTACATGGCAAATGTGTAAGACAGGAAACCATGCTGTACACAGCTCATGCATAGCGAAGGGGCTGGAAAGAACTCCAGGGTAAATTCCTGTCCTGTGCATTTCCTATTAGAGATGGGCTAGACCAAGGCAGTTTTATGAATTTGTAGTGATATGAAATACTTCCAATGTGGCATTTCTTTTTGGCTTGTTACACAACTTATTTGCATGGATCCCGGGGATAAAGCTCGTCATTATGTTTGCAAGGCAAGCAGTTGACCAGCTGAACTGCCTTCCCAAGCCTGAGCTACCTCATTTCCTTTTGAAAGCCTTTTACATTGTTTTTGTAGAATTTTATATGGATGGCTGTTTTGCCTCCATGTATATTCATGTACCATGTGTATGCATTGCCTGCCATTGCCAGAAGAGGGCATCAAGTCCCCTGGGACTAGATGATTGTGAGCTACTATATGGGTTCTGGGAATCAAACCCAGGTCCTCTGGAAAAGCAGCAAGTAGTCTTAACTACTGAACCATCTCTCCAGCCCCCACACTGAAAACCTTAAATAGTTGTTTAAAAGCTTGAGATATTTCAGAGAACAGATATTATCTTGATTAACTTTCCCAAGTAACAAACTTGAACATAAAGAAAATTCTTTCACATGGGAACCTTCTTGACTCAGACACAAAATGGTCAAATATAAAGTAAATGTGTGTGACTCTGCCAGTGAGTGCCAAGGTCAATGAGCGAGATCTGCTCTTGTCACAACTCCATTAACCCTCAAATATTCTATCCCGTCCTGATTCTACTAGACAAAATAAACATTGTCTGAATTAGTTAGACTCTTTCCTGGTTCCAGTGGTACGTTTCGCTCTTATCTCCCATACAGTATTGGTTTAACTGTTTAGAAAAGCTAGAAGAATATTATTTAAGTTCATGGTTGTTGTATGGTTAATAATGGTTGATCTCACTTTTATATTTTTCATTGCAGATAACTATTCTTTACCCGTTGTTCTCAGTTCTTCTGTAATCAAAAGGAATACTGATAGAGAAGTATTTCATCAAAGAAAAATGACTTGTGCATGCTCTCTTTTTCCTGACATTCTTATACGAAGCAGTTGTTTATGGACTGTAACCTTGCCTCCCTTGCCAGGCCCTCCCTATGTATACATGCCTTTCTGTGCACTCCTGACTTGTCCGGTTTCCTCGCAAGCTTTCTTTTTCCTCAGCGGGCAAAGGCCTGTGCTTCTCCCCCATGCAACTGTCATCACCTTGTAATTTCACTCCAGTGCCCTCCACATCTGTCTGGACAAGTTACTGGACAGAACATCTACCGGGCAAGAGCAGCTACCAGCTTGAGTGACAATTGGATGTTTAGTTCCTCCATCACTCTGGCCCCCTTCAGGGCCCTGGATGGGCAGGCCTATGCATAGAATAAATTCTTAAATCTTTTGTCAAAGAATATTTGCATTTCTGTATTTGATAGTGGGTTTTGCTCAGTTGCCCTCCCGAAGGCTTATTCTAATTTATATTCCCACCAAGTATGATAGTCAAGTTGACCTTTTGCCACAGTTATGTCAACATAGTGTATCTTCAAGAGTTTGATTTTTTTGATCAGTCAAGTGAAAACTTACATCTCACAGAGAGCTTCCTACACTAGGAATATCTTTCTTCATGTTTCTGCCTAGCTCTTCCTTCTCATGGAATTTGGGAGAAAACATGATTGAGCCAGCATCTAGAAGGCTAGTGCTAACAGAAGCCAGGTGTTGTACAGTTGTCTCTCATAATAGCCAGACTAAAAGAAGCCTTGGGGGATGACATTCAGTGGTAGCCTTAAGATCTAAACAGAGGATATAGTCTTTCATTAAACCAAGAACCACCTGCCGCTCAAGTCAGATAAACCTTCATGGACTTGCTTAGATGTGCACTGCAGCACTACATATAGTAATGAAAACCTGGAGCCTACAGAGCCACACTAGGGGTATAACATCATATCCACAAGTTAGGCTGCCGTGTGTGTGTGTGTGTGTGTGTGTGTGTGTGTGTGTGTGTACATGTAGCAGGGGTAGGGAGCTGGAGTCTAGACGATGACATCAACTGTCTTCCTCAGTCTTTCTTCTCCTAATTTTTTGAGGCCAGGTCTCTCACTGAACGTGGAGCTCACTAATTGGACTAGACAGATTGGACAGCAAGTTTCGGGGACCTACTTTTCTCTGGCGCCTTCCTTCCCCTGGTGCTAGGCTGTAGGTAAGCACTGCTGCTGGCTTTATCCTGGGTGCTAAGAGTCCAAAGCAGTTCCTCATGCCTGCACAGCAAGTAGTCTGAGCTGGTTTTCACCCTACTAGGTTGTCTTTAGCATGAAATTAAATGATAAGAAATATTTGGTTGCTTACTTCAAGCTAAAGTGCACTGTGGCACTGTGACACTACATGCCTATAATCGGTCCCAGCTCTGGGGTAGCAGAGACATAAATCACCACAAGTTTGAGGCCAGTCTGGGCTACATAGCACATTCTAGGCTAACTACATAGTAACGCCCTGTCTCAAAAACACAAAACAAACACACAGAAGAAATATGCCTGTAACATAACCTTCCCTTCACGTAAAGAATTGCAAAAAGCTACAAATACAAAAATGAACCCTGGGTTCAAGACAAATGCTGCCCTGTTCCATATGGGAGCCACTGGCTGTGTGGGCATGGAAATTAAAAGTGAAATAAGTTAAAATTAAATAAACAGTTGAGTTCCTTGGCCACACAGGGTTCACATCCAGTATTGATCAGCCACACCTGGACACACAGATATATATATATATAGATATATATATAGATATATATATATAGTAGAATATATATATTCTACTAAATATATTACCAAATCCAATTAGTGCTGCATGTGTGCATGTTGGTGTAGGGCCATCCACTGGAACAAAGACAACCCACCAGAGGTCACACTCCTGAAGAAAACTGGCCCTTCCTCTCCCATGAACCGTCAGCTGCCAAAAGCTCCTTGGCTAGAGGTGAGGCCTCTTGTACGGGCAACTGCAGCTGTTCTGAGCTCACAAGCGTGCTGGCCCTGTCATAACTAGAAGATCCTGCTTCACAGGAGCCGTCCTGTCTCTTGCTGTTAGTTTTTCCATACCCTCGTCTATAGGGTTCCCTGAGCCTTGCACAGAAGGCATGGTATAGATGTGCTTTCTAGGGGTGAGCATCCTGGCATTTTTTTCCTGTACTTTGGCCAGTTGTGAATCTGTGTTAACCACCAGTAAGGACATTTCTATCACTGCCCAAAGTTTCGTTAGTTGGCTAACTAAATGAACTCTCAAGAGTTCTTAGTCTCGTTAGTTGGCTAACTAAATGAACTCTAAAGCATTCTGAGTCTCGTTAGTTGGCTAACTAAATGAACTCTAAAGCGTTCTGAGTCTTGTTAGTTGGCTAACTAAATGAACTCTACAGCGTTCTGAGTTTCTTTTTGTCCCTTCTCCTTTATCTGGTAGTTGTCAAGATGGATGGTAATGACAACGTCATACATGCAGACCTGCGTGGTTTTTGTTTGTTTGTTTATAACATCGCCTGTGAGCTCCTATTTGAAACCGTACCCCAGCCTCATGGTGGTGGAGTGGCCCGTTACAAAGCCCATGGCCAAACTCATGGCGGGTCAGTCTTGCACAGCATCAGGCGTGAGCAGAGAAAAATGGCCTCTCCAGGTTTGTTCACAGAAAATGTCTACCAGTATATGGAGAAGACGTCAGAAAACATGGCAGGAAGTGAGGTTAGATCCCACTGCTCATGCTGATCTGTGGCCGGAACTCGCACAGAAGTTGCTGCCTGTACAGAGCGTGGACGCTGATGAAGTTCTGTTTGTCCAGGAAACTAGTTCCTCTTGTTAAGGCATGCACAAGCTTGCTTCATTCAGTCTGATCACATCTCCTGCAAATTCTGATGTGGTTTCTATGAACATAGTTTATACCCTTTTCTTTCCAGGTTAAGAATGGCAGTGTGAGTCATGGATGGATTTATCTACCATGGAGACCTGCGTTTATCTTCACCTTGGCAATGTTTACATAAGCACTTTTAATTTCCCTTTGAGCCTAGTTGTGTTTTGTTATAAAAAGGCTTGGAGATCTGTAAGATCAGAAAAGTTAAAATCTAGAACTGCCTGTGTCTCCTGCATGTTTGTAGTGGTCTATCCTTTATCATGAGAAACTTGAAGGAATGGCTTTAGAGGCAGCTGTGGCTCATGTGTGTTCATCAGTGCTTGTCAGACTGAGTCATCAGGCCGGTAGGAGACTATTAATCTTGGGTTTCTATAGTCAGAGTTAGGATGAGGGAGACCACTGGGGGTAGAGAGCAAGATGGGGAGGAAAACGGATTACAGAGGGAAAACAGGGCAAGGAGAGGGAGACTTTTGCACTATCCAGAGCAGTCCAGTCATAGAATATCTGCTCAGTCAGGGACATGAGTAGCAAACACTAGAGGTGGAGTAGGAGGCCGCTTGGTTGGTTGTTCCCGGCCACTTAACTCTGAAATAATCACACGGAAACTATATTATTTAAAACACTGCTTGGCCCATTAGCTCTAGCTTCTTATTAGCTAACTCTTACATCTTAATTTAACCTATATCTATTATTCTGTGTATCGCCGCGTGGCTGTGGCTTACCGGGTAAAGTTCTGGGTGTCTGTCTCTGGTGGGGCTACATGGCTTCTCTCTGACTCTGCCCTTCTTTCNGCCCATTAGCTCTAGCTTCTTATTAGCTAACTCTTACATCTTAATTTAACCTATATCTATTATTCTGTGTATCGCCGCGTGGCTGTGGCTTACCGGGTAAAGTTCTGGGTGTCTGTCTCTGGTGGGGCTACATGGCTTCTCTCTGACTCTGCCCTTCTTTCTCCCAGCATTCAGTTTAGTTTTCCCCACCTAACAAGTTTTGCCCTGCTATAGGTCCAAAGCAGTTTCTTTATTAACCAATGGTATTCACAGCATACAGAGGGGACTCCCACATCATAGAGGCATTTAGGTTACCAGCACTGGGATTCTCCCTCCAAAGGTGATCAGGGGGTCTCCAAGCCCCTTCCTCAAGCTATTAGCTCCTAGGACAGAGAGAGGGAGAAAAGAGGGAGGGGGGTTCTTTCTGACAACTGGCATGGAAGAAACACTCCTGTTGTCTAGGGTGGGAAGGCTAAGCGGGTACTCAGGGAGGAGGAAATGGCTCATTTTAAACATTGATGGACTCTGGGATTCCTGGACCTGGTTTCTGGACCTGCCCTCTGTTCCCAGCATTCGGGGAGATGCTAAGCTCAGGTCAGGATGAAAATCAGGTGTCAGCTTGGAAATTAAGAAGGTCTGGTTCAAAGTAAAAACCAAAAAAAAAAATGTGAAACTCAGTCTGTGTAGTTTACATTCTGATGCCAAATCATCACCATTACCCAGTGTATAGAGAGGCACTTTTCTGAGCCATAATCTGATTAGCGTAAGTCCAAGGTGTAGCAGGACGAGCCCCTCAAAAGGTAGTGCCCTAAGTTGGGTCCTTTTGTCCCCCATAGAGCAAGTTCCACGTTTGCTTAGCTTCAGTTTTATCTTTTGTTAACCACTGGCTTTAATTGGGGTTGCTCATTTGAGCACAGGTAGAAGTCATGAACCAGAGCACAGGCAACCTCACACGTGCTGCACTCCCGAAGAACATGATTCCCCCTTTCTCAGAAACCACTGAGGGACAAATTTCAATTTCATCTTAAAGGTAAACTCTTAAATTTATCTTAAAGAAAGGGCACAGAGGCATGATAGATAGATAGATAGATAGATAGATAGATAGATAGATAGATAGATAGATTGATAGATTGATTGATTCTGAAAATAAACCCCACATAGCAGCGTACTTTGGGATTTAGAAACAAGGTGGCATTGCGGGTTAGGATTTGGTGCTGTGCATATTTGTGTCTCGTGTGTGGGTACCTGTGCACATGTGGAGGCCAGAAGATAATGCCTGATGTCTTTCCCAGGCAGTATCTTCTTTATTTTTTGAGACAGGGGTTCTTATTGACCTGGAACTCACTGATTCTTGGCCATAAGCCCCAGGGATCCTCCTGTTTCCACCTCACCTCTGCTAGGATTATAGGTGTGTGCCACCTTGCCTGGCTTCTTTGTGCAGGTGTGAGAAGTAACTCAAGTTTTCGTGTTTGTGCAGCAAGCAACTAAGCCAAATCCTAAGCACTATTTTCCTTAGGCTGAGCTTTTGTAAAACTCTATCTGCTACACAGGCAGAGGAAACATCCCACGGATAGGCTAGGGCAGAGGAGAGCTGAGTGTGTCAGTTTCCTTTCTTCCCTGAGCACTAGGTGCCCTCTAGGGAAGGACATCATGGCACCTCACTCCTTGGAGTTCTAAGAGCTGGCACCTGTCCTCCAACCCCCTGCAATTAGTATAGGGCAGATTACTGTAATGCAGCAGGGAAGGAAGAAATTAGCACCTAGATTGAGCTGAAGCTAAACTAAGAGGCAGCATAGAAATGGGCCTGAGCCCTCTTTGCTGTTTAATGACAGGGAGGAAATCCATTTATTTAAAGGAAGAAACAAAAGCCTTGCATAGAGCAGGCAAAGCTGGCTTTCATGCAGATTGTAATCTTTCAAGGCTATTTCCTACTTTTCCAGCAAGAGAACTAGAAATTATTAAAAGGGAATATGAGCTTAATATTTCCCCCCTTCTCCCTCCACTCCAATTCATGGAAATAGTAAATGCAAATGGAAAATTTGCAGCAATGGGATGGGAATATACTTCTGCTGGCAGAAAGCATTGAATGTTTTCTGTCTTGTGCTTGTAAAAATGCAGAGAAGCATGCTCAGTCTCTCTGAAGAGAAATGCTTAGACTCTGAGTATTGAGCCAGTAGCCAGGATTTTAAAAGGAAGGCAGAAACTACATGTATTGTTTGAGGGACCAGAGAGCAGCCTCTGTGCAGACCTTTCTGGCTGCAAGTATTAAAAGCACAGTACAGATTCACCTTGGAACCCTTCGGTGCCCTCTGCCCTGCTGATCTAGACTCTGCCCTTCCCCAGTACCTGCACTACCTTCTGGGAGGGGGGGAACAGGGAGTGACGGGGGTTAAGGGAAACCTCTGAAACTTACACCTGTGGACAGTTATACAAGAAAGACTGTTTTGAATGCCTACCAGCTGGGAAGAGTTTTGGGTGCAGGAACAAGCCAGGACGAGGAGAGACCTGGCTTGCTGCCACTTCTCAGCAGAGCTAGCCCAGGCTAGGCCACTCACAGTGTCCTCACTCACCAGTGAAGACTCAGTGCATCCCAAGGTAAAGCCAGTTTGCTGCTCAACCTGGCCATTCTTAAACATTCTCAGCCTTCTTAGGTCATCTTTACCTTGCCTATAAACCAAGAACATGAAATTACTGTGATGAGCAAATAAGAGAACCTGTGCACTTGCTGTTGGAAAATGTAATATCTGAGGTTGGTGAGCTGTTGCTGTAGTTTTAATCAATTTTCTTTTCCGTCTTACCCACCAAATGCCTTTCTCAGCAAAAGCGTCCTCTCAGTCCACCCCACCCCCATGCAGGCATCTCAACAGAAACTGGAAACTAGCCATTCTTGTACATATTTGGTCTTTCAAAGCCAGAGAGCAGTTTTAACTATTGGCCTCATTGGCTAGCTAAGCCCAACTGTTTTACTCTCAGGCTGGTCTAGATTTGTGATGCACAGAGCAATATATATTAAAGATTAAGGTTTAAAACTAAAGTTATCTTTTGTGTTCTTTTTCCCTCATCGGAGATTCACCTAAGTAAAAATCTTTTTATGTGTATGGGTGTTTTCACCTGCATTTATGTCTGTGTACCATGTGTGTGCACTGCCTAATGAGACCAGAAGAGGGCATCTGATGCCCTAGAATGGGTATGCAAATAGTTGTGAACCACCATGTAATTCTAGGAATTGAATATGGGTCTTGGGAAGAGCAGGTAGTGCTTGTAGCCTCTGAGCCATCTCTCCAGCCCCTGGTAGAAATAATCAAATGGTCACTGGAGTTCCTTCATCCAGCTATTTACAGCTCTTCTCTGTTTTTTTTTCTGAATATTTGTTTCCATATGCAGAAAATAAGGCATAAAACAAGCCTATAGAAGTTAGGTGTCAGCAGGTTCTCTGCCACCACATTTTCATTTTCCTTTGGATTAGCACACCATTGAGTATCTCATTTTAAACTTGAAGAAACCAAACTGTGGAAAAGGCTCAGAGATTAAGTACTTGCCACACAAACATGAACCCTGGAATTCAGATCCTAGAACTCACATGAAATATAAAGTACCAGCTGGGCA
This sequence comes from Ellobius talpinus, assembly GCA_001685095.1. Classification (NCBI taxonomy): domain Eukaryota; kingdom Metazoa; phylum Chordata; class Mammalia; order Rodentia; family Cricetidae; genus Ellobius; species Ellobius talpinus. The sequence continues at coordinate 17,338 of LOJH01014667.1, forward strand.
TGGCAGCCCACTCTATCTACCTCAGAAGGCAGATGTGGGACGTCCACAGAACAAGTTGTCTAGCAAAACGAGCCATATCTGCGAGGTGTGGATTTGCTCCAGAGACCCTGCATCAGTGAATAAGGAGGGAGGTAATCAAGCATGATTCTTGATGTCAACCTAAGGCCCCACACACTTGTTCTCACACAGGCCCATACACATATGCCCACATACATAAAAACATGCATACACACAATGCATGCCACACCTCTGGAAAAAAAGAAAAACACTTGGTGAAATCTTAGTCAAGAGGGTAATAACTACGGTTTGCTGCAGGTGTCTTTTAAATCATCAGTTGTAAGCCAATGTTCATCTTACGCATTATTTATTTCATCTATGTATATTACAAAGTAAGATAAACTTGGTTTCTGCGCTTCTGGTTTGTATTTTACTCAGGTTTAAGTTATGTAAAGCTGTTAATTTTTGCACACTCATAAAAATAAGAAATGTGCAATATACAGAAAACTGAATATTAACTAAATATTCAAATTCTAAAACAAAACCAGATTTTCACAAAGGAATAGCTGTTCACATAATGGTTGTATTTATTTTTATTTAACATTGAAAAACTAGCAGTTATTTATAGAAATGCTGATTAAAATATACTGTCCAGATAACATGTCTGAGCTGCTCCGTGCCTTTAAACACATTCTGCTTTTCAAAACTAAATGTTAGCAGATGTTTGTTTATTTACAAAGCTTCCTCTGGAGAACTTCTCCCACTCACATTTATTAATTTTCATAATGAGGTAGTGGCATTTTTTCTGGCATTATAGTCTGTGTGCCCTACATGAGATGGGAAGTAAAGTGTAATATATTCCATGTGGGTTTCGTATGTGACTGTTACATACAAAGATTAATAAAAGATTAATGCATGGATAAGGACAGTATTAGAATGACAGACATGTGAAGTATTTGGTAATTATTAAAAGCCAGGCCAGGGAAGTGACTCAAGAGGTAAGGACCTGCTGGCCTGAATTTGATCCCCAGAACCTGTATGACAGGAGAGAACCCCCTGACCTGTGTTCAGCCTCCAGAACCCACATGAAAAGCCAGAGGTGGTGGCACGTGACTGTAATCCCAGCACTCCTACACTGAGACCTAGGGAGGGGCAGGGCGACAGACTTGAGCACCTCCCTTGGAGGACGAGGTAGAGGGACCTAAGTAACAGGAGACCCACAAACAGCGTAGAGGTGAGAACTGGCTCCTGAAAGGGTGGGTGTGCTCAGGCCTCCCCATAGGTGACCACACTCTTGACACACACACAGAGTAAGTTAATGTTTAAAAAGAGTGAAAGCTTCATGTCCCACATTGTCTGAACTACTGAATAAGTACTACTCATCTGTTTGTTGGTTGCATGGAAAGGAAACATCATCGTATTGGAAGAGAACCATATCTTTGTGGTGGTAAATACACTCTTCCTCGGGTTTCTTCCATAGTAAGATGAGATCTTCACTATTTAACCCTGTGTATGACCCATTAGCTTGACTTGTTAGGAGCCTTATGCATTACACCAAGGTCTTGGGTATACACGTATGGCCATGTGTGTGACATCCAACAGCATCGTGTAAGCAAATGGAGAGTGGTTGGGTGGGTGCTGGTTCACGATTTTCTGAAAAACACAAGTCTAAGTATCTGCTGTCTTGGGGGTAGACGGGCTGCACCACCCTTGCACTCTGCGATAGCGCATGGAAGGAAGAGATGAGGTCACCCGCTGGAGAGCATTTTGACAGTATGCTGGATAAGTTAATTTCTACACCCACAAGATGTAACCACCCGGAGCCCTGGGGAGAGGCTCAAGGCTCAGATCAGTTACTGTGTGTTCTTGAAATGGCTTGTGATGTGAGATGAAGCCTGGCTCTCTGAAGCTTGATCTGGCAGGGGTATTAGCCGTGATGGATGTGTACTGGATTTGGCTCCTATGGGAAGGGAGGATATGACCTAATGGAGCAGAAGAGAGAAATCCAGAAGTAACCACCAGTTCTCTGGGTACAGGTTGTCATGTTTTTAGATTAGTTTTTGAATGCAGGTCCTTATGCATGTGAGGCTAAATATAGTTCTACCTAGTCCCCCCTTTTAATTGTCATATGATGTGTGATATAATGTGTGGATGTGTGTGTGCACACACGTGCTTGTGCCAAACCATGCCTACACAGGTCAGAGCACAACCTCAGTTATTTGTCCCCATCTTCTACCTTGTTTGAGGCAGGATCTCTTGGTTGTTGGCTGCATATGCCAGGCCCATTGGCCTGAGAGGGTCCAGGATGCTCCTGTCTCCAGCTCCTCCTAGCAGTGCTGGGTTACAGATGTATGCTACTGCACCCAGCTTTTAAGTGAGCTCTGGGGATTTGAACTCACATCCTCATACTTGTGTGACAAGTACTTTGCCCACTGAGCCATCTTGGCCCCCAAGTTCTTTAAGATGTGCTTTCTTGTGCTGTTATCATTTATACTTCCTATGTTCTTCTTGAGAGTCTTCACCCTGAGTCTGATACTCTGGTCAGTCAACCTGAAAGGAACATCTGGTTCCCAAGAAAGCAAAGGAAATTATGCTAAGTTAGCTTGTATCAATGACAGGATAAATTTAACATTTTTCCACTGTATAATTCTAAAATTTTAAAAGTGACTTTTTCAAGAAAGAACCAAAAATACTCTTCCCATCCTAGTCTCGGTGAAACATCTGCACTGAGGTCAGTAACTTGGGCAGGAGGAGTTGGTGGGAGCTCTTGCATAGTATGCACAAGTCCCTGATTTAAATCCCAACACCAAACAAACAAACAAATAAAATCTAGATCTTAAAATCTTCTCAATCAAGTTCTTTTATGTACTTCCAAACTAGGGGCCATTCTTAACAAGAGATGTTCAGTCAAATTATACAGCGAAACCATCCCTGATCTATAGTTGCCGTCTGTATGTGAATTTTTCCCCAGTCTGTGATATTCCTTTGCAAATTTGTGTCCCTGCTGTCAGGCCTGCCCTGGATAATTGAAGAGCACTTTCCCCCCATTCCTTTGCTTTGACCTCTCCTCTTGTGTTGAGAAGTGGGAAGAAAATCAGTTGCTCTTCTTTCTGTTCCCACATCGTACACACGCACGAATCAGTATGGCAGCTAAGTCATCCGCACTCTGGAACTGGGCAACATTTCTGTCATTATCCATTGGTCCACAGCTGCCTGCTGTTGGTGTCTGTCTTGTCTAGTGCTGTTAGACAAACCACTTTCCTCCCCTGCTTAAAATCTTCTGTGACGCTCTGTCTGTCAAAAGTCTTTATTTGGTTGGCCTGGTCTACTATGGTGTTGTACACATGTCCATAGTTTGAAGGTGACTTGGAAATGGGTTCATCACATCTGAGGCTGACCCAAGTCTGTGTGTCCCTCACCAGAAATGTTCTCCTTTAGGGGCTTAAGCATTTTCTATGTTCTAAAATTTATTCATTCTAGAAGGTTCATCCTCATAGCAAGTGTAAACATAACTAGCTCTCTACCAAAACTCTGCACACAACATATCCTCACCCAGGAAAAGCTTGAATTATCCATTTTTAAATGCAGGTTTATTATTATTATTCAAGTAGGAAGAATCTGGGTGATTGGGAGGCAGTTGTCACTGAATGCCCTGCTACAGCCCCCAAGAGGAAGGGGCATGCTGAACCCCTAAGGAAGCAGCAACAGCAAGGTGCAGTCTGTGAACAGGAATGGGAAAAATACAGGAAGAGGTGTGAGTGTGTGTGTGTATGTGTGTGAGTGAGTGAAGTGTGAGTGTATTGAGTGTGTGTGTGGTGAATGTATATGAAGTATGTGTGCATGAAGTGTGTGAGCATGTGAGAGTGTGAAGTGCATGTGTATGAAGTGTGTGTTTCATGTGAGTGTGTGTGTGTGCGCGCGCGCGCGCACACGCGCGTAAAGGGGTAAGGAGGTAAGGATCAGCCAAGTCAACCATTTAGGGTTGGTTAGTTTGAATATGTTTTCAGTTCTAGAGTTTAGAAGCTGTCATCATCTGTCTGGTTTCTGGCCCTGGCCTAAGGGCAAAGTCCTAGTGGCCTGGAATGCAGAAGCATTACAGGAGGTGAACAGGAGAGTGGGCTCTGGATTGGCCAGTTGCTTATAAAAGTGATGCACAAGGATGAGTAATTTATTATCCCTAGGAATTAGTTATTCCGGAGAACTGTGCTCCCCTCTTGGGTCAGCTAAGCTCCAAGATCAAAAAGGCAGAATACAAAGTCACATCCATGAACCTGCTTATCCTTGTGGTATCATGTCAATTACGAGCTATCTGTGCAACCTTGACTGAGAATTTCAAGTTCCTTGCCTTGAGAACAACAGGTTAAAGACGGTAGCATATTGAGAGCCCCATTTCCTCCCTGTGAAGATAAAACCCAGACACTTCACAGCACTTCCTCACAGTCCCACGTTCCAGTGGGATGGTACACTGTCTACCCTAGAAACAGACCCTAAGCCCGGACACTGGATGACTGTCTCACTGTGGCTCATGCTCAGGAGGTCTGCTTAGCAGCCAGATCCCAAAACTTTGCTTTAATCTCTTTCACATGTGGACTTCTCTGTCTGCCTCCATGTTCCTAATGCTTTTGGCTAATGGCCTCTCTTGGGGACATAACCATTGGCCCTGAAGCTTTTCTAACTTCAGAATTCCTGGTCAGAGCCAAGCAACTTAAGTGTCTAATTCATGTCTGTGATGGACAACATTTAATAATGCCTTTGTGGAGAAGAACTAAAAACAGGGCCATTACCAAGTCTAACGCAAGTTATAGCAATCGCCTCTTGGAAAAAGAACTAGTCACTGGGGTGGCAGGGAAGGGATTTGTAGGGCTCACATTGTTCAGGGTCTAAGAAATGCTTTATTGACATTGCTGCCAGGACATGAGCAATAAAGGTTACAAGGTGAAAGGTTAATCTACTTGGCACCATCTATAAACTTGAACTGTGTGGAAAATATTATACATTAGTGTTTACTATGGGAAAAATAATCAGAAACAGTACTTTGCTGTTTGTAATAGATTTTTTCCCCTATAGACGAAGCAGGATATTTCAGTTGTGTTGTGAAAAGGTTTAAGTTTCTCAGAAAGCTGTATGTTGGATTTCATAAATATTGGTGTTAATCAGACCATTGTAAGGCTTTGTAACTTGTAGGCATGAGCATCGTTTACAGTGCTGGCCCATTTTAAGAGTTGGTTTAAAAAGATGTGAAAAGCAAGAGGGGTATTTGACTAAACAAAAGGAAATATTTTTGAATGCTAAATGAATAGCAGCCTACTTAGCATATCATTTGGATTCTGCTCTTCAATGACCTAAATGTGGCCTCCAGGGCTTATGGTTCAACAGGAACTAAAAGGTTCTGTGCTTTAAAAATAAAATACTCACCAAGGTTTAAAGGGGACATGCCTCTGACTCTATTACTTCCTGATGTCTTATGGGAAAGGCTGGACCTCTGTGGAACATTCTAGAACATGTTAAACTAGTGAAACAGAACTGGCTGGTGGGGGTGTGTGCGTGTGGCTTGAGTAGCAGGAGTGATGAAAGGACAAACTTGGCCGTTACCTACGAGGACAAAGACTATGACAACCCATTAGTGAAGGGCCACCGCATCCAACTCGGAGCTTCTCTGCTGTGCTTTCCTCTGGCTCTCAGGCCCCTTCTCAGCCCTCAGCCTCCTTCCTGACTCGCTTCATAATTGATGGGATGCTTTGTGTTCCTGTGCAACTGTCAAGGACTGTCTAGAGCCCAAGAGTCTAACCTTCCTGGAAGCTTCTGGCGTGGTTCTATAGATGCTGCCAAAGAGATGACAGTCCACTTATTGATTGTGGTGGGAACAGTAGCCCCAGTCTTAGCATCCTTACACCAGTTCCCTGAGCCCTGCCTTCCACAGTAGCCCAGAGAAGCCAAGATGACTCCTGTGCACACAGTGGGTGATTTTTAGAACAGTGAGCAGTAAGCATACCTGCCCTTTGCAGTAGCAGGAGACACTAATTCTGTCTTGCCTTGTTGTTCACAAGCCTCTGACCCAACATTACAGCCTCTGACCCAACATTATTACTCAGTGGTAAAGTACTTGCCTAGTGTATAAAAGGCCCTGGATTCACCCCCTAGCCCTGCAAAAACTGGAAGTAAATAATAGTTCAGCACAGAGGGCTTTCAGTGCCTTGCTTATGAGCTGTGCAGAAATGAAAGGGACACGCGGTATTGTCACCTTTGTGTATGAGAGAGAAATACAAATCCTATGTACTCAGCAAAGTACAGGCAACACCTCGATTGACCAGGTCTGAAATCTTTTACAATATTTCTGAGGGCCCTTGGTGATCTTTTAGGAGTCAAATACTGGTAGAGATCAGCTCATTACAAAGCCGTCTAATGGTGATTAAGCCTTTGAAAGACCCCCGAGGGGTGTCTTCTGTCGGGAGAGACCCCGTGCCCAAGGATCAGTCGAAACCACTCGTGTGGATGCAATCAGCAAGAGGTTTTATTCGGATACACAGGTACCTGCGGGCGACAAAGTCTCTCGGAGGACTTGCGCCCCGTCAGGCTGAGGCGAGGGGTTTTTATGGGAGAGCAAAAGCGCGGGTACAGAAGCGAGATGCA